>APFE030863798.1:5000-10048 GCA_000404065.3 Pinus taeda | reverse complement strand
TGCATTGAACAACTTAATGACATTAGCTTCCAACATCAATTTCATATCAAAAAAATTGATGGGAAAACACTAATATGGGGCAAGAAGTATTCAACTACTGCAGAATGGGCACCATCATTAGGTTTGCAAATTTTGAAGTTCATTCCAGATCATCCAATATTTGCATCAAAAATATTATTATTACAATTAGTTGGTGAAGTTCAAAATGCACGCAGACAAAATAGAGATATAAATTATTCTGATTTCCTGGAAGAAATTAAAAAATGTATTAGACATACATATGAGTACTTTGACATTGCTGATTCAGTTTGGTGGGAGTCATTTTTCAATAATCAAAGTGATATCATTTCAACAACAAGAAATGAAGATATACCTTTGAAAATTACATTTATTTGGCCACAAAATGTGTTGAATGAACATGAGGAAATAAACATTGTTGAACAAGAACAATCTCAAGGTATTATTAATTCTTCACAGGTAGAGGAAAGAGAGATGTATATTGGTTCTAGAAGACCTCGTGCACAACGTGAAGCCATGGAATTCTGATAGTGTGCAAGAAAATATGAGTGATTTTGAATAATTGTTTAAGACAGTTTATATAACTGATGTATGCATCGTATCTTGAAATAAAATTGATGATTTCCATATGGTGTTAAATGAGAAGTTGTGAGGCATTTTTATGTTGTTGGATTATATGTCTTAATTATGGTAATTTTTATTGTGTAAAATATCTACAATGAAATATTAAATTAGAGATATAATCTATGTTTTATTCAATATATAAATAATGACTTTTGAATTCATTTAGTGATGTAATTTGTTCATAATGTCATGGTTTTTTAATTTTATAGTTGAAAAATTTTCAATTTCTTTTGTATCTAGCATGTTATGGTTGAAAACATGTTGAACTATACTTAAGAAAGAAAAATGATATTCTACCAAAAACATTAATGTGTTTTTTTCCTCATAAACAACTTTGTTTGGCACATAAAAATTTGGTTTTACTAGCATTTTTTAAAAATTTTGAAAATTGACCCTAAAAAAAATAAAAAATCATTATTCCAGTATCATCACTTTCGTTTTGAAGCTATATTTTGCATGGAAATTTCTTAGTAAATTTCATAGTCACAGCCATTTTTAAAACATGTTCAAAATTGACCCCTAAAAAATAAAATCGTCGTCCTAGTATACACACTTTTCATTTTTAGCACTGTTTTTGATGTTTTTTCGAGGTTTTTTGGCCAAAGTTCCCGTTTTGAGTTTATAGTTCCCATTTCAAAGTTTACATAGTTATACATGCATGCGTAAGCAAACAATTACATATATTATTTAGAGTAAACAAGATATGCATGAAACATGATGGCTCTGTAATATTAAGGAGTGTAAGTTCCAGTCATACAATATATCCATGTCCAACCACTAGTTCCGATAGTGGAACGTTACAACCACAACTGCTTGCTCCTCCAAAGAGATATACTAGCTTTACACAATGGAGAAGCCAAGGCTCATTACAATACTGTCCAAGATTTCTCTAAGATACTCCTATTGGAAGCTTGGATGATCAAAAGCATCTACAATGAGTTATGAGGGACTATTTATAGCAAAGGGTGTGGTGAACCTTGACATTCCCCTTTGTGACCGTTCATCTATCCTCATGAATCTTCAACTACTCTATGACTGCTACATTCAACTATCAACACTTGAAATTCCACTTGACAAGACATTACATACAATTTGCACATGTACCCATGTGAGACAAAATGGCTTGAGCAAGCCATGCAATACATCACTAACAATCAGACCATTGTGGTGAGACCAACTCTTTGACATCCTTGTGATAGTTGATGGTGGCGAACTGATGCCAAGCTTGTTGTCCATGATGGTGTCCATGCACCCAATAGGAACATCTTACTTGCCTCTGTGCGAAACCGTGATCAAGGAGATACCGTACAACCCACTGTTGGGACTCCTACACCAAACAGTTTGAGGTCTAATTGGGACTTCTTATCGAGGAGATCCCCTGCAATGTTGGTAGGTCCTGAACTGTCAACATAACACAAAACGTCTTCCACACACATGAATGATTTCTATGTGGCATGATAGCTATGGAGAGCAACTATTAACCGAGGTGGAGGTAGATAAATCACGTGTTTCCTTGATCGTGGATGCCTCTTATTCAATATTAAAGCCGTGTTTGTTCAAGTGAAACACAATGGATAATTTCCCATGATTTAACACTAAAAAAATATTGATAGAATTATTCATCCATTTATCACTATGGATAGTATCAATAAACAAAAATAAAAAATGTTGAATATTGCCTGGAAGTTCAATAGGAGTTAAACCTTATTAATTAGATTGATATATTTGTTCAGTTTGCAAGCAATAGAGTTAGCTCTTAAACAAACATTTAAAATAATATAACTATACTTGTTCGATCAATTATCCATTTCTAAGACCAAATATGCATGATAATCTATATGCTACACTACTAAGATTTCTTTCAATATTTGTCAAAACAATTGCAATGACAAAAGTACAACTAATTCATAATTATTTTTATAATCATTGCAAATTTCAATATTGACGTAATTTCAAATACCAAAAATATTAAATAGTAACTAGATAACATGCAATTAATGAAACATAATTAATGAAATTTGCACAAATTTTGTGGTTGAACAATTTCATGTCAATATTTCACATTCATACTAGTGTGATAATGATGCATTTTATGCTTTATTACATTGCATGTGATTATGTGTAAATAATCAGTGTACCAGATAGAAGTATTTCCAAGTCGCTTTTAAGACAATGTTCTTGAGGCAGTCACCCTTACTTTAGAAACTTTTTCTCTTATGTATGTTTCTTCCCTTATTTATCTTTAAACATTAAATTATTATATACACAATCTAAACAAATAGAAATATGAGATTTACTCTTTTAATTTACACATACTTACATAGTCCTTGAAAGAAATTATGGAGTTGATGTTACTCCATTCTCTAATTTGTTACCTTTTATGACTACTAGGTTTGAGTATTGAATAAACTACAATCACATTCACTTATCTCTTTTCCTATTCCATTACAAAGGTCTCTTAGATTCTTCACCATCCTCATTCATGATAAGGTGATGACCGAGCATATAAGATGAAGAGTACCTTAAATTCCCTTACCATAAAGAGTACCTATATAAGCTAATTGAACTTGTTATTTCATACCTTTCTATGTATATAAATTCGGCCTTTGGTGTCGTAAACATTATGGTTTTATTCAGTGATGTATTTTGTCTAATGCTTCTTCTTGCAATGCTGAAACAATAATACTTAGTCTTCATCTTCCATTTCACTTGTATATTTCGAACAAGAATCCATATTTCTTTGGCTTGTGTTCTCTCATTCACTTTGACATGGCCAAAGTTTATATGAGAGGAACTTGTTACAATTTCTTCTTACCATTGATTGTTTCTCTTAATACAACAAAATAGTAAAATGACTTACATTAGTAGTTTTTCGCTTTGTATATTTTTTTAACTTTGATCTTATTTAGCCTATATTTCAATGTCTTTGGCATAAACAACATAACAATGTGAGAAATTTGTAGAACGAACAAAGAAATGTGAGAACTCTACAGGATGAGAAAATAATAACCATTAGAAAAATTCAATAGGTTTTCATTTAATTAGGCCCTAAATACATGATCATTTCACCATTACTCTGGTACAAACTCTTATGATTTCAATAGTACTTTCTATTAAGATTTGAAAATATGCTTGACACCAAACTCATCATTGAATAGATGTGGCGGTTAATTCCATCTATATGTGAAATGACCTCCAATCTATGTGACTTTAGCGATTTATGATGGGATGTTGTAGATGTTGATGTGGAAAGAAAATATATATAAGATCCTTATGTGTAACCCCTGTGACAATGACACATGTTAACTGAAATAGGACATTAACTAATTAGGAGATTGTTCGAATTCTTAATGGTATTTACTCTGAAGCATTGTGTAATGATTACTAGTTGTGAACATATTAAGAAGGTGTATAGGGCACCAAAACTAGTATGCATCATAATAGGTTGTAGAAATAGAAGGTGCCTCCACACACAAAAAGTTGTGTTCAAAAGAGAACAAAAAAACTCCTGCACCTCCACAAGAATTTCTGCCTAGCCCCTATAACAATGGCACGTGTTAAACAAGAAAAGGACGAATAATAGTGTTTTCGTTAAATGACATAAATATCCCTGTCTTGTGGATTTTGTTAGGTTGTGTTCTCTGCCAACTCTAGACAATACACTATGAATTTGCGTCGAGAAATGAATCACTAAGTTTCACATGGCTATTGTTTTGTGCTACCATGTGTCACCTGTTTTGGTCAAATCAATATCCATAAATCATGTATTGCAACTACCATGTTTCCTTGTTTTAGGCGATATGTCATGACTTTGCATACTATACTTGCCATAGTGGATATTTCCAACTCAAGTTAATTTAAACATGTAAAATGTCAATTTTCATGTTATTTGACATACATATTTTCCCTTTCTACAACAACATTTTCAAGAAACGTCATATAAACTCAATCAACCTCCTACGATGTGAATTAAGACTTTTCAACATTTATTAGACAAATCAACCCGTAATTAGAGAATCGTTCCAATGCTTACTAGCATTTACTTTGAATCTTTGTGTAATAATTACTAGTTGTAAACAAATCAAGAATGTACAAAGGTCTCCGCATCCAATATCTATCATAGTAGATTTGACTAGCTAGAAGTGTGGACACATACAAAAATCTATTTCAACTTACATTCAACGAAAAGTTTAATAGGCATTTAAACAAGACTTTCATGCCAGAAAACACTACTCTTCCATAGTATAAGTTTTGTTTTTAAATATATCATAACTTAATTTTCTATTGCTTCACGCTACGACAAAAATTGACATTTTACAACTAATCTCATAAATTTAATACTAAGTTTAAATTTTTATTTTAAAACAAATTTCATAAATTGACTCCATAGGTGGAAAGCTTGTAAA
>APFE030863797.1:47516-64876 GCA_000404065.3 Pinus taeda | reverse complement strand
TCCAAGCATGTGAACAATCTGGAATTGGGTCAAAATGGGGATATTCGTGAGGAAGCCCAGTCAAAAGCGGCATGGAGTTTGCCCATCTAGTCCAATTGATGATTTTGTTTATATAATGCAGGGATGTGGTGATACCAAATCCTTGGCTCAAGGTAAATCGGTGCATGCACACATGTTTATATATGGGTTTGAGCATGAAGACATTTTAATGAGTAAGCTTGTGACTATGTATGGCAGGTGTGGAAGCATGAATGATGCACGCCAATTGTTTGACAAAATGCCTAAACAATTGGTGTTCTTATGGAATGAAATTATCAGAGAATATGTGAGGTATGGTTTCTACGAGGAGGCTCTTTCTCTCTACCATCAAATGCAACATTTTAACATGAATCCCGATAATTTCACATTTCCGCGTGTTCTCAAGGCCTGTGCTGGTTTATCAGATCTGCAACAGGGCAGGGAGATCCACGATCTCATAATGCGGAGTAGATTAGAGTTAGACCATTTTGTCCATGTTAATTTCTGTTTCAAAACTGATCCAATTATTCTTTTTTTCAAAATTTGCTCATGAATCGATCTGATGGGCATAGATTCGAGACAAGTTTAACAATTCCATGGAAATATTGCAGACTTTGCAGCCACAGAAAGGCTAATTCAACAAACGCACATTCAGAAAACATATAGAGAATGAAAAACACAAACCCCAAAGCTTATCTTAATGCACAAACCCTGAAGCATCTTAAAGTATGCCCAATTCGTATATTAATTTTCAACAGAACCTCTGAAGCTTGATGAGTACCAGAAAGTTTTTTTTTTTGAAGACTGATCAAACCAATCTCAATGGCTGTCAGCGATAGCTGCTTCAAGGGCTTCTTCTGGAACCCAAATCATTAGGTCCGATGATCGAACCCTCTGCAGATTAGAAAAACTGCGATTTCAAAACCCAAATCATTAGGTTCCTTGAGGTTCCAGGCTCAGAAATTTTCTCAGCGGTAGTCAAAAGTTCAAATCACACTAAACAAAAAAAGTTGCATGCATTTCATAAAATACAACAACAGATAAAGCATGCCTGCGTTAATCTTTTTGCGTAAGATATATCGATCAGTGTTTGCACCAACATAAACATGAACCCCTCTATCAGTAAAAAGAAAAAAAAACTTTGCGGAGAAAATCCTTCACCCCTAGGATTGCCGAAGACCATCTAATTTAGGGAATGGGATCGAAGACCATGTAAATTAGGAAATGGGCTTGATCAATTAGATTCAAATCAATCACAGCTAATACTAATACAAAAGTTCAAAATTATGCGAGAAAGGATCGAACTAAGAATTTATTTATTTATTTATTTATTTTATTATTTTTTTTTTTTTTCCGATGATCAAGCTTTAGTACAAGATCTGATAAGCGAATTAGTTCATACAAGATATAACGAACCAGAACCAGAACCTAACAAACAGTTACAGATAAAAAAATAAAATATTAGGAGCTTGAATCTTTTAGAATTGTAATGAAACGCAATAAATGACAATACATTTTCACAATTTCAAGTAAAGTTAAAATTCTATTTTTCTGTAATATATTTAGGAGCAAAGCAAGCTAAAATTCTCCTTTACAGAATATATCAAAGGGCAAGAAAGCAAAAATTTTATTTTCTCATAATATATCTAAGGAGCAAGCAACTTAAACGAGCTTTTTCTAAGCAAAATGTGAACGATCATTTGGTATTTTCTACAAAATTTTAAATAAACACGCAATGTTTGCATTTTTTCATTTCAAACGAAACTAAAATTCGTTTTCCAGGATATCATTACAGGTGGACAATCGGGGATTCTTATTTCAAAATACGAAATGAACGAATCTATGAGCAATCCTACCATATCATGAACAAATTTACCATAATATTACCCGATCTACCCCAATTTTTGCCTCAATCCCCTAAATGGATGTAGTTCCACATCGAAAAAGAACAAAATGACTTCAAATTCATCAAAATAAACTCCAACGCCGCAAAATGATGGAAATGTAAATATACCCCACAGTTCCTTTTAAAAAATCCCGTGAAAACTCGAAAAAGGTCCCTGACCATAAATTTTAGTATGCTTTGCAACTGGCAGGATCGTTACCTCACAAAAAAAATCGACTGAAAAGTAGAGAAATTTTGTGGGGCTAGCAAAACCAGGAAAGAGAAATCACATGCCAAACATATTTGATGGAGGCTGCAAATTTAATAAGGCTAGCAAAACCAGGAAAGAGGGCCTCCTATCCAAAACTTCTTTAAAACACTGCAAATTTATGATACATACGCACAAGGGAGAAACATGTTACCAGAGGGACCATAAATGATACAACATCCCCCTTTCACCGGCAAGGCAATGTCCAGTTAAGTGCGTTTAATAATAGAAAAATTTAATACATAAACAAATTAGTACATCTCTCATGAAAGTAATAAATATCAAGAAATAATAAAAAATTTCAACATAAAAATGCCCATAGGCCCTAGGTGTCCCGCTCTGATACCATATGTAACAGCCCAAAATACGAATATCTAATTAACTTATTAACATTAAATTTAAACGCTTACCTGAGCTTACTTGTGGTAGAAATAGGCTTACCGCAACAGGGTTTTGGGGACGACTCTCCTTC
Organism: Pinus taeda; assembly: GCA_000404065.3. Lineage (NCBI taxonomy): Eukaryota > Viridiplantae > Streptophyta > Pinopsida > Pinales > Pinaceae > Pinus > Pinus taeda. Next base: position 62,233 of record APFE030863797.1, on the reverse strand, counting down.
CAACCGTAGGCTCAATTGCGCAGGATTCTACTACAACTGACCACCCCCGAGCCCTCAATCAACGACTACTGCCAATATTACTAAGTCTTGGTATACCATTCTCCCAAGAGAATGCAAGGTAGAACCTCCCAATGATGGAACGCCCCCCCCATCCTCCTCACCATTCATTAAATAGAACAAAGCCTTGGAAGGGGAACCACATGTACACCCTCCATGTGTCCCTTGGAGGGGGAACCACATGCACACCCTCCATGTGTCCCACATGCACACCCTCCATGTGTCTGCATGCTACTTTTCTCTACTTTCCTTTGATTTTATTTCTTAAATATGGTTATTACTATTTTTATTTTTATTTTTATTACTTATTTCTTTTATAATAATTTAAATCATTTATCATTTATTATTCTTATTATTTATATCAAGTAATTTATTTTTTTTTTATTATTTATTATTTATTATTATCATTATTTATTATTTTTAATTATTATTGTATATTTTATTAGTTATTATATTTATTAAGGGAGGGATATTACACTCATAATGGGAACTAGACCTAAAAATAAACTTCCTTGAGCATGAAACCCATGCCTCAAGATCAACAATAATAGATTTATTTTTATTATTACATTAAATACATAAAATCGTGATTACATATGTCATTATGAAGACCGAACCTACTAACATATTTCAACACTCCCTCCCAACTAGGGAGGTATTCATAATCCATACAAGGTATTTACTTCGACACTCCCTCTTAACTAGGAAGGTATTCATAATCCATACAAGGTACTTGGAAATTCTCAATTTGAAGAATTCTCATAAGAGTCAGATTGGTAACCCATTTGTATAGCATCATATCATCCAACATTGTCACATAGCAAGGCCTTGACTAACGACTCTATCTCTCCACAAGATAAGAGCACAATGTTGGCAAGACGAATGATTTATAGACACCTTCATCATTGTCTCTCAAGGAGCATACCCACCCGAGTGTTCACAGGATATGTCCTTCTAGGACTATTCTTATCTTGGATTCCCAGTCCTTAAAGAATATTGGTCCTCTACGACTACTCTTATCTTGGATGCCCTACCACATCCTCAAAGAGTATCAGATGCCAGATGCTTACCCAATCCTCCATTCCTTCTTCCCAAGTGAAGACAAAAATGATGTGTCTATTTCTTCCTCTCAACTAGGGAGGATATACCCATTCCAATGAAGGAATGTACCCACTCCTATAAAAGGAATGCACCCATTCCTAAAAATGGAATGTACCCAAGCTCCCTCTTAATCAGGGACTTGTTTCCAAATTTCTCCTTAATTGAAAACTTGCTTCTAAGCTCCCTCTTAACCAGGAACTTGTTTCCAACAACAACACTTTCTTCACTGGTGGAGAGCATGGGACTTTCAACTGCTTGTACCGCTCCTCCATTTGATGTCATGAATTTCATTTTCATATTATGGAGCCTTCATCTTTTGGGAATATTTTGTAGGGCATCGGCCATCCATCACTTTCCTTCTTGAATCAGGGCAGTCATGTCATCCTTCCTTTCATCGGAGAGTGATCCATTGTCTTCATATTGTTACCCTTTCCATATCATGTCTCCTTCAGGATCTTCCATCACATCACATGATTTACTAGTTGTGGGTAACTTTCCACAACTCTCTCTTGGTAGCCCTGTATCAACCCATCCAGATATTGTTCAAACATAAAAAATGAACATCATATCAAAGATTACCTTTCTAATGGCCCTTCGTCATGAAATTTGCTTATCAACATCCTACAAACATATATGTTGACACATCTCCAAGATATTCATTTTTCAAGGGTCTTCTTTTTTTTCAGACTTTTCCAAGTTCTTCAAATCTTTCCCATGGAGATATCATAGTCAACTCTTTTATTCATTGTGTGTTGATTGCCTTCTCCATAGTTGCATCTTTCACGATCTCTTCTTTTCTGTTTTCACATATTGCTTCCCAACAACTCCCAATCATAGTTCCTTCATCTTTGTCAACCACCTCATATTTCATATGAGGACATATTATGTTGATTTCATCTAGACAATATGTGACCCATGCCTTCATGGATTCTTTCAACGAAAGAGATTCCTTTCCTTTGATCATACTCATGAGGTAGAGTATCTATCCCTGTTATCTGAAACTATATGGCATAACTTATCTTATCAAACATATGCATGCATACTTCTTTCCTTCTTTTTTGTAATATAGACTTGCTTCAACAACTTCCTATCCTTGATTGAAAGTATTTCAACCATCTCAACATGCTGCATTCTTTCGTCATCATACCATCATTCTTTCAAACAATGAATCCCATTCAAAGTGGAATTCTCAGTGAGGCATTTGCTTCTTCCAAGAGATGAACCTTCTAAGGAAGATTCCAGTGGAGGAGCTTGGTTATCCTCATCATGCAAATTCTTCTTTCTAATAATGTATGATGAGCTCTATACTAGATGACTTTCCTTCTACCCATAAGTACTACTTATGATTCAAATGAGGTTACCAAGAGCTACTTTCTAATGATGACACTCATAGACTTTTACTTCAACAATCTTTCAAGCTTCTGTATGAGCTCTTGCTTCACTGCTATTATGATGCCATCCTTAATATGATGCATTCATTCATATTTCACTAACTGTAATTCATTAACCATGGCAGAGATCTTTCATCTTCTACTTCTCCTTGCTATCGATAATTCTATAACTACATCATACTTCTTGTACCTTCAATATTAATTAACAACTACCATCTTTACTTCTTGTACCTTCAATATTAATTAACAGCTACCCCAAGCAAAGAATATGATACCAAAACATGATCCCAAGTTAGTTTTCTATGATTTAGGGTTTCTTAGGCTCAAACCCTAGATCATATTATGTCACACAAGGGTTTATTCCATGCCCTAGAATCCTTACAAACCCTAGAAATCACATCATAGGGAACAAGTACTTTAAGATTCAATTTTCTAAATACTAGGGTTTCATATGAGCCATACATAACTCAAAAATACAAACCTTAGAGTCATAACTTCAACACTACATCATTTTATGATGGACCCTTGGCAATATTAGAAATATCATACATACATACCTCATGGATACCTACGTGTGATGCCATGGTTCTTTCACAAAGAAATATTTGTTGCCCTTCTTGCAATCTTTCAGACTTTCTTTCATTGTTCTTTTCTTGGTACTTGCTCCTTCAAAAGTTTCCCTAAGACATAGACTGACTGCAGCTCCTCTCTGCTACCATGATGGGTACAGGAATTCTCTGCAACAAAACCTTATTATGTAGATCCCTTTTGTTGCACTTATTTTCTACCTATAGTTCCTTAGTTCAACTGTTTACAAGAAATGTGTAGATGAGTATCAAGGCATGCTCCTTCACGAGTTTCCCTAAGACATAGACTGATTGTAGCTCCTCTCTACTACCATGATGGGCACATGACTTCTCTACAACAAAACCTTAATATGTAGATCCCTTTTGTTGCACTTATTTTCTACCTATAATTCCTTAGTTCAACTATTTACAAGAAATGTATAGATGAGTATCAAGGCAATTCCTTTGGAAGGTTGGCCTTCTTGAATGCATTATTGAGATATATATGATTGGTGCCTGTGATTTTTGTGTTGCATGGATTCGATTCACCACAAGATGCGATTAGCGATAGATAATATGGAATTCTCGGACTTCTTGAGGAGATCTATCTTTCTTAGGCTTTGTGGTTGTTGTTGATGATTTTGACATGCAAAACAAACTTCGCTTTTCTTGAATTGAGCCTACGGCCTCTTGAAACAGTGATGTAGTATCACTCTAAATTTATAGAATGGGTCTACTTACTTGGAGAAGGGTTGAGATTGTAATCAAAATTTTGCTCGGCTTTGGAATGAGATTAGGTATTTTCAATGTCTTGAGAGAGATGTAGATTGTTGTAACTTATTTGTTATTTTCTGAGATCAGACCTTGAGAATTTTTCTTCTTGAACTCGCCCCTTGAGTATGTTTGGAGATTCACTATTTTCATTGACTTTTTCTTGATGCTCCTTTTGATGCCTCTCTTCAAGTTGACTTTTCTTATATTAACTTAGCTCTTGATGATCTTTTTAGTGCTAGGGCCCGTGAGTGTCATTCTTTAAGTTGCCCTTCCTTAACTTGTCGCCTTAGCTTCAATGCCATGTTGAGAAATATGGGGCAGCAAGTGTAGGAGATTTCTCTTTGATAATTGTTTGTGGTGTATTTTTACTTTTCTTGTTTAACTGCTTCTTTCATTTGATTATTATTATTATTATTATCTTCATCAAACAGCTACCAAACCATATAGAACAATAAGACAGGACACAAGATATAGGTGATCAGCCAAAGCCAAAACCTCTCCAATCTTAGAGGAAAACCCACGAGAAATATTCTTCTTATAGAATCTTCAATTGACAAATTCCAAGAGCTAGACCCTTGACAAAAACTTCCTCCAAGACCAAGTCAATCCTTGCCTTTACTCAAGTTAAACTTGCCTTTCAGTAGCTTCCTCTTTCCTTTGACCAAGAATTCGAACCTGCAACCTTGACCGTAATTTCAACCCCTTCTGCCTACGACTTTCGACCTCTTGCAATTCTCGCACGTGTGACCAAACTAGGGAAGATTGGAGAGAGATTCTTCTTTGTTGTCCTTGGATTTCTCTTCTTATAATTTTGACTTGCAAGAGAGATCCTTCACATGCAAAATTTTGGCTTCCTTGAGGTTTGCAATTCAGTGTTTCTGCACTATGTGGATGCCCTAATTTACCTCACATGTGAGAGAGAATTCAGCCCAAAAACATATCTAAAAATTTTGATTTCTTCTCTCTTCTTTCATTCTTCTCTTCCTCGCAATTCTGCTCTTCTTTTATCGAACTTATGGGTGGATCGAATGTATAATTGAATGAGGGTCGAGGCCTCCTTTATATAGGCTCTACGTCCATCTTTGTAGGTCGACTTGTAGTTGCACTTAGGCCGACTTGTCATGTTAGGAAGACCGACTTGTTGCATGTATTTTGACTTGGATTTGGAGGTTTTCTTAGCACAAATAATTTTCTTTTACAATATGTAACTTGCCCCAAATGGGTCTTTAATACATGACAAAAAGACTTAATGACTTTTAGACTCAATGACAATCCCTAAAAGCTCACAATCTTAACTCAAATAATTTTCTTTTACAGTATGTAACTTGCCCAAAAGGGTCTTTCATACATGAAAATGACTTAATGACTCAATGACAAAAGCCCTAAAAGCTCACAATAGGAGCTAGACCTAAAAATAGACTTCCTTGAGCATGAAACCCATGCCTCAAGATCAATAATAATAAATTTATTTTTATTATTACATTAGATACATAAAATCATGATTACATGTGTCATTACGAAGACTAGACCTAGTTACATATTTCAACACATGAAAGTAGGAAAGGAAGGTTAACCTATCAAGGCAAAAGTGAAGGATGAAGAGAAAAGCCACCTGGATTGATTTGGGGAAAAAAACATGTATTTCTATCACTTTGATAGAAAAGGAATCAATTCTATTTGGTGCATGAAAAACGCAGATGACCTCGACTTAAAGGGGTTCGACGACTTGGTTGAGTTAGGTGTTTGAGACTTTGGAAAACAAAATTCAAGAGCTAGCTAGGGCTAATATAGCAAAGATTATACAAGTAGTGACACGCTTTCTTAGATTCGTGTCGAAAAAGGACAATAAAGATATGTTTGAAGAAGTTTCTAGCTCTGAACTTTGTCATTCTCTTCAATGAATAAGGGGAAAAGCCTACAATTTTATGGGTGGACTCTTTAGTTGTTTTTGAGTTTCTCTGACCTAATGGGAAATAAACTTCTTAGGGTGGTGGAGGAGGTAGGTTAACTAGGAAAGTACTCAAGGCCATCAATGCTACATTCATGGCATTAGTTCCTAAAGTTGATTGTCCACATTTTCCTATTCCTACAAACCAATGGCACTAGCAATTTCTTGTATCGAACCAACAACCTTGGCCTATGTCCACACCTTCTTGATAACTGTAGGTATTCCCTCAATTCCACACTCACCAATGGCAAAACTAACAACCATAGAGGCATCAACAAAGCTTTCCATTTAAGCAAAAACAAGCTTTTTTCCCACCTCCCAATAGCCTAGCAACCAACATCCTCTGAGGCAACCATAGTTGCCTACCCAACCTACACCTAATCCCAATAGAAAGCAAGCCCAACCAGTCTTCAACAACATAGCAATAGACCTTCCAACTTACTCTCTCGCGACCTTAGATTGTGAAGGGGCACAATTTTGATTAGGAAAATGATAGAAAACCCAAAGACATAAATCACATTCAAACAAAATAAGGATGAGCATTCAAGACCACATCTTCCTACATAATTTGACGCATAGTTTTAAAAACCGGAACCGGTGACCGGACCATTTCACTTATCAAACTGGGTTTCAAACCTGGACTAATAAGATCTCAATGAATTGGTCTTTAAAAAAATACATGAAATAATTAGTTTTTAATGAAAAAACTATTTTTAAGATTTAAAACCATGATTCCAAACCAATAGAGATAAAATATGCAAAGTTTGCTCATTTATATACCAGGTAAAGGTGAATATATCAAATTGGCACTGAGTGCAATACATATACATAATCAATGAGGCTCTAAATGGCCTCTAGAGTCCAAAAACAATGTTATAATATATGGGGTCACTGACCTACTACAAGTCTACATATCAGTGATCGACATGATCATTCCTCATCATGATCAAACTCATCACCACTACTAGACAAGAGATCATCAACATGAGCTACATAAATAATCTGGCTGAGTGCTTGAGGACTCCTAAAACTCCTCTGCAACCTTAGTAGTAGTGGTAGTAGTAGCAGCAGAAATAGAAATCAAAACTACAAATCACTGATCAACATGATCACTCATGAAACTCATTATTGATTCAACGCTACTAAAATGGGGATCATTAGTAAGAGGTACATAAACATCATCTCGCTCAAAGTCTTCAAACTTAGATTGCTCAACCTTATAATATGATAGAAATTGAAAAAGGTTAACATGTCTAACTAGTGATTTTGGTTTGAGTGAAGGGTTCATCTCCTTAGCCTTAAAATGTGGTAGAAAAAGCTTAGCATCCCTAACCAATTATTTTCCTTTGAGTGAATGGTACATTCTTGTTAAGGCCATGGTAGAGGAGTTCAACAATTAATACCATCAACAAACTTCAAAAATCAATGCCACCGACTTAAGGTTCTTAAAAGGCTTCATGCTCTTGATCAAATTTCAATCTCATACCCTCATGCGTGATAGAATCAAATGGAAACATTGCAAACCCCCAAACCATGAAATCCTTAAAACCATTAAGTCCGCAGAATTTCGAGTGAACTCTAAAATTCTAGTTTCTCTGTATGAAATCCAGTGAAGTTGAAACCTCTCTCAAACATCCTAAGTCATTTCATGGTAATGTTAAAAATTTAAGTAGGAGGAGGAAAATGAAAAGTAAACGAAATGTCACTTTTACTTTAAGAATTTAACATTACCATTACCATTGATTACTAGTGTTGCTAAGGTTGATATGTGTGAGGCAAATGATAGGGGAGGCATGCTTTTCTTAGAGGGGTTGTTCTTGGAGGGAAATAAAGCCAAATTTCCCTCAAAATGGCATCAAAACTCACAAAACTACATTTTGTGGGGTTCGTAGTTGGCTTGGCAATAAATTGGCCGGTTTATGAAGGAACCAACCGATTTATGGCCATTCAGACCAAAAAATCGGTGTGCCGCTCAGAAAAACAGGTTTTTCAACCAGTTTGATGGTCAAGGCTAATGAACCAGTCAATTTGACCAGTTTCCAGTTTAGACTGGGCGATTTTGAAAACTATGGTTTAACGTAGGTTCAGATTTTTCTCCACCTAAAGAACAATATGAAAACCAACCTTTTCTACAAAGACTAAATCAGCCCAAACTTTAGCCTCAACATGAGTTTGACATCTTTAGGGGAATGAAAAAACCTGTGTCAAAATCTTTTTGTTTCAAGCTATCAAGAATGTGCCCATTTATAGTAAGGCCATATGTGACTTCTCAACAAGAAAGAGGCAAGATCCTAAAATCATCCAATATGTAGGTAAGCTTCCTAACCTTACGCTAGGAAGTATTGGTACTCCTAAGTACTTTGATCAAGGTAGACCTATTGTAGATGTTTGGACAAGGAAGACACTCATCGCAAAGTACACATTTATTTGGGAGGAGCCATTAATTTCATGACTAAAGACATCATGGAGAAGTTAAACCTTCAAAGGATGTTAAGGCAAACCCCCATTGTTATTCAAATGGTTGGCAGATCAATTATTAAGCCAGAGGGGCCTCCACAAGATGTAGTTAGGTTTATTGATTCTTGAGAAAATGCTAGGTCTATTTATTCTTGAGAAAATGCTAGGTTTATTGATTCTTGAGAAAATGAATTCACCAAGACCTTTCCTTTCCCTTACTAGAAACTCTAACTATTTCCCAACACGGGTAAGATTGGCAGTTGTCCTAGTACACCAACTTAAGCTCATTGTCCTGTTGTAATATGGTGTCCTTGAGCATATTGGTTCTCTCCTTCATTTCTAGAAGGCCTTCTTTAAAATGTTTAATCTCCTCTTAAGTATGTTCCTGGTGACTATCATTGGAAATTTTCGTAGAAGAGATTGGAGAAGTAATACAATTGTCTTCCTCATGGGTTGTGGCAATCATATGAGGTTGAATTTCCACACAAGGCACATCCATCTCCTCTAGTTTAAACCCTATCAACCCCTCATCAAGCAAGGGTTTAGCTTCCCTCGTCATGTATCAAGTTATAAGTTGTTCTAGAAGTGACCTGCTTTCATTTTTGAGTAGCCAATAATAAAGATATGATGGGCTGGAAAATAACATCACACTCATCACTCTTATCAATAATTGTACCCATGATGATTCTCATGTGCTCATGAATGGATTTGTCATGGTCTTTAATGAAAGCATCAAGGAAATAATGAAACAGGTGTAAAACAAGATCACGATAACTATAGTCAAGCATAACAACACATGACCTTACCTCTACCATTAATTTTATAATCTTGGCCCTCTTCCGCAAAGATGGATTTTCCATTTGATCTAACCCTTGGAAGCTTCCCACAATTGGCTGAAATATTTCTCACATTATATTCCCCTTATAAGTGATTTCGGGAGTTGTAACCCTTAAAACTTCACTCAAACGATATGCAACAACAAGCCTTACCTCTCCATATTTATGCCTTAATAGCCTATTCTCACCCAAGTTGGTCACTGTTGGAGCCATAACTACCAGAGTCAACTAAGAAGGTGGTTGTCCCACCATTCGTAATTGCCTTGTCACCTCTTCCAATGAACTGAGGAGGACATCTAAATGGAGACAACTATCCAAGTTGGTCTCCTATTCTAAAAAGAACTTCTTCCATCATTCTTCCCACCATCATATTGTTGCTATGATTTAAAAGAGTGTTGGTCACTCACCCAAACAATTTGGATTTCATTGTTAACCCCTCAAGTTGGTAAGATGTACAACTCTAATACAACTATAATGTCCCTTACTAGGATTATTACAATCAGCTAATAAGCAATTCCCACATATGCTAAACAACCTCCCTAACTTTGCCCCATCAACCAATAATATTTTCCAGATTGAACCAATCTGCCCTTCAAATAACCAAACTACTCATTGACACATTATATACTTGCAACCAAGAACAAAGCTCGAAATATGCCAAACATCCTCAATACTACCCCTTAATCTCATTAACACAATTTTCCAAATCGTGTGTAATAAATCACTTTATATGCATATCAAATAAATAGATGTCATAAGAGCCTTTTTACATATATTTGGCATACATAGTAAGATGGAATCCTTACAAAATGGTTTCCAATCATGAACAACAATCAAGCCATTAGTATTATTAAATGGGGGTTTGAAATTTTACAAGCAATGATTAATTTCGGGAACCTGGTAAGATGGCAACCTGATGGTTGTAGCATTGCACTGAGAAGTATGGTCATTCAAAAATAGATGCTGCCCCAAGTGAAATTTTTGTCCAAGAAATATGTTTGCCAATAAATAAATTGCAGCCTCCTTAACAGTTTGGCCTACAATGGGTACCAACTCAGCCTTGTTGAATTTTGTAGCTATGGCCGATCTTCATAATTAATATTTTTTCCCTTGAAATGTACATAACGAAAAAAATTAAGGCATGTTCTTCATGTCAATTGCAAAGTGTTAAATTTCATTGAAACTCTACAACCACTTAGATGAATAACTGAAAACAAGGCAACTAAATACTGAAACCAAATTTACATTCACCAAAATACAGAGTTTCATAACAACTTATAAGCAGCGGAATACCAAAGATAAAAACACAATCACATAAATTGACACACTTGTTTACTCAAGAAACCTAAAAGAGAAAACTTGTTATCTTTGTTGTGGTATTTTATTGATTGTTCTTAAGCAATTTGGTCTATTACAAGGTAAATTATCTCTAAGAAAGCATCTAAACTAGAAGGATTTAATAGTAGAACATACATGAGTCTTGCACCAAGGGATAACTCATCCTCTTTTTGCTTCTACTTCTGCTATAGCACTCCACGTCTCTCTCTCTCACACAAAGATATTCAATAGTTTCTAAAGAGGAATCTTCAGAAACTAGTTCCACCGGTTCTAGTTCGGTTCTGATAACACTGGTTCTAGTTTCAGCAGGCTCGAGGTGTAGGCAGTAGTGGGCAGAGTGGGCAGAATGGGTAGAATGCTAGTAGTGTTCTAAAGAGGACCACTTGTCCCCAAGTTGGAGCCAAATGTTATACATTATTTTGTTGGGTAAGCATAAAGGGACTTGGGTCGTATCTAAAAAAAATGAAAAAATTATTATGGCTCGATGTAATAGAGCTATAGGTAGACAATGCACAATAAAAGTTGAACATACATGTTACGCATGGCCTCAAATTACAAATGCAACTACATCTCAAAAATGAAATGCCTATAGTAGATAAGGGGTAGATGTTGGTGCATAGAGACTACGTCAGATTTCTTGTTAATATTTCAAATGGAAAAATGGAGTCAAATAGAAATAGGACTAAGCATTTTTTCAAAGTTTTCCATCATAAGAAAATGACACATTGACACTAGATATTGAGCGATTGGTTTGGAGCCATGTGCCTTTTTCATCAATGAATGATTATTTTTTGTACAAAGAACTATTAATGTAGTTGGTGATGATTTTATTATTAATAGTGGAGGATCCTTGGGATGAATTTCAATGAGACCCTTACACTAGGATTAGTTGGATTCAGACTTTTAGATCAAGAGCACGAGCATGATAGAAAATAACACCACATCATGTTGAAATTTCGCAAACTAGCACTACAACAAATAAAGTAACAACTCAAGCAACAAGCCAAAAGATCCATGGGAAAGTGTCAGCTATCTTGCATGTTATTTGCATACCTTTCTACCTTCAAATAACATAAGAAAAGAGTTGTATACATAGTTTTCAAACATGATAAGCAACCAACAAATTGGACATTGTTAAAAGGACTTATCTAGTGATGCATCACTAACACATTTGGAGTCAAGGCTTGCTATACAAAGGTAATTGATGATCCAAAATACAATATAGCACCCTCAACCACTAGTATCATAGCATAAAATTTACATAGGGTGTGCCTTGACTGTAGCAAGGTGCCTAGCACACCATTATTTGAATGGATTTGAAATTAGGATTTCTATCCAATGTTTATGTATGGAGGGTCTCATAAATTAAATTTTGTCTCAAGTAAAAATTAAAATCTACCCCAAAAGCAGACGGCCAAATTCCTTGGGCTTCAAGGTATTATTAAAATTGAACGTTTGCTCTAAAGTGCAAAACGGCCTACCTATTTAGAAGCCCCTCCCAAGTCTGAAATTTACTTTGGCCCCTACGGAGAAATTGTCAAATCAAAAGAGAGGGTTTGGTGACAAGGGTTTTGGGTTTGGTTTTGATTGGTTTTGGGATTCGTTTGAGCAAGGTTTCTTGCATGTGGAAGATCGAGCTTCGAGGCTATCAAAATTTTGTTTGGCTGTAAGAGTAGCACATCCTTTTATGCCCTCATTATGACTTCATTCCTGAGGCTTTCAGTGTATTGAAGGAATAACTATTCGGTCCTCTTAGGGCATCAAAGTCTGCACTGGGAAGTGTCTCCCTATGGCTTGAAGAAGACTCAAAGGCCAACGAAAATTGTTACAAAACTACTACAAGCTCGGTTTCCTTTTGAAGAAGAATAATGGCTAGTATGGTGCTTGAAGTTTATCCGCCCTGCAAAGATTGTTACAAAACTACTACAAGCTCGGTTTCCTTTTGAAGAAGAATAATGGCTAGTATGGTGCTCTAAGTTTATCCGCCCTACAGAAGAATTGCCTAATGAAACAAAAGGCCCAACCTTGACTCAATCCTTATACACTGAAAAGCAGCAAGGATTATTGACTATGATTACAGGAACTTATTGTGGTGTCACTGTAAGAATGAAATACTAAACCTAGTCGCAATCCTGAAAACGTCATTCTTCCTTCCTTAAGGGGAGAACTTAAGAGTATTCTATTGCCTAATTGTATGTGCGGAACTGTTGAAGGACTTACCTAAAGTAAATGGCATATAAAATGTATGGTTCATTGGTATACTTTTGAGCAACTTTTTATTGCTAATACAAAGTTCTTACAAGTGCAGGAGATTTTCATGCATAGTGACAAGTTTTGGAAGGGTTTCATCCATTTTAGTAATTTGGCTCTTCTAGATCAGTGAAGAGTATTAACCGGTACAACTAATTCTAAACAAAGGGCTTTTGAGAGGTTCTTGAAGGGATAAATTCCGAGCATAAGAGAAAGTTTACTCGCGTGTTTGTAGGAGCTATCCATGTGGTCTTATTTGGAAACTCTGAGGTGAATCTAACCAAAGCACTTCAAGATTGACACTCGCCTATTCTGAAACATTGCAGTGGAACCAGCAAAGAAGGGCAATACTTTGTTTTGATGTCTTGATTTTTTGGCATCTCAGTCCAACAAGGATCTATGGTTCCTTGGTATATTCTTGGGAATTCGTTGTTGGCCTAGTCGCAATTTGAAGGTCAGATATCAAAGATGTCCTAATCACCAATCTTCTACAACATATATGTTCCATGCGGCTCTTGTCAATTGTCAATTAGCTATGTTTGAAGCTTTCGTCCAAGTCCAAAAGCATCCTCATTATTGTTTGCATTAAAGCCTAATATAGTTACTACATGTGCATCTTAAGAACCGACTTCTGTGGAAAATTTGGATAGTTCAATCTTGTATATACCTATGACCCGTCACCCGGAGACTTGAAGTGACAGAAGGATCATTGCATTACAAGTGAAGTTTCGTCCCAAAAAGGACATTAAACTAAGACAACAATATAACATAGGTATGCAAGTTGTCTTTGAGTCACATTGATCATCTAACTCTTGAACAATTTTGCATACAAATCTTTGTGGTCATTAAAAAGGAACAAAATTATTGGAATCACCGCTTGTTTGCAGTCAAAGCTACAAAAGTAGAAGCATTGACATCTCCACAATTCGTCAAGAAAAAAAGATTCTTTCAAGATTAGACCAGCATTGATTTGTGTAGTTAAGTAGCATGTGCACAACATGATTCAACAGTCAGGGACTTGTTGAGCAATCATCACCTACAGGCAAAAATATCAACACATTTTTCTACAGTAAACAAGTAAGGGTTTTGAGTAACGCTTTTCATCATACTCTGGAGTTGAGGTTTTGCAAAGATTATATTGTTGGGATTTTAGGGTTATTTGCAATAGTCTATCATTGTAAGTGGGCCATTATCCCTAGTACAGGAGGCCACAATTTTTGCAGAAATATACTTATTGTAAGTGGGTCATTATCTCTGGTACAGGAGCCCACAATTGTTGTCAAATTATTTATCATTTTCAGGGTGGTGCCGGGAAGGTTGTTGAAGTCACCTTCAAGTAGGAGCTTGAAAACACATCATAGTGGTAGGATGGTGCTAGGCAAGTTGGAGCTTACTAGGGCATTGGAACATCCTTCCAGTTGGAGCTGGAAAATTGAACGCTTTTCTAGAAAACTAGCAAGTTAGGGCTTCCCTTTTCAATTGGGGCTGAAGCATTTGTTGTACTCACAAAATTATTAAAAAAGCGTTTGATGGTTTTTTGTTTCGAAGAGGGTTTTCCACCTAAAAATTCTTGTGTCTACTACCTACTGTTCATTTAAATTTTGAAATAAGTAATTAATGCTCCGAAAAAGATTAATAAGTTACTAATTGCAAAGGAATATTGACTCACCCTGTTGGAAAATGTAACTAGGTTCGATCTTCATTAATGTATTTGAGGCATCATGTAATGTACTTGTCAAAAGAATAAAGAAAATAATTTGTATTATTGTATTAATGACTTATTGAAGCATGGGTTTCATGCTTGGGTCATCATTATATTAGTCAAAGTCCCCATTGCATACTCCTGGGATTAATATTGAGTCAATAGAGTCATTGTACACTTAAAGAGACCCTTCTTAGGCATTTGAATCGTGTAAAAAGTTTTATTATGGAGTCAAATATAATTTATGTAACCCCCACACCAAGTTGGCGAAAGGACACCAATTCGACCTCACTTGGA
>APFE030863797.1:34090-47506 GCA_000404065.3 Pinus taeda | reverse complement strand
TTAGGGTTATTTGCAATAGTCTATCATTGTAAGTGGGCCATTATCCCTAGTACAGGAGGCCACAATTTTTGCAGAAATATACTTATTGTAAGTGGGTCATTATCTCTGGTACAGGAGCCCACAATTGTTGTCAAATTATTTATCATTTTCAGGGTGGTGCCGGGAAGGTTGTTGAAGTCACCTTCAAGTAGGAGCTTGAAAACACATCATAGTGGTAGGATGGTGCTAGGCAAGTTGGAGCTTACTAGGGCATTGGAACATCCTTCCAGTTGGAGCTGGAAAATTGAACGCTTTTCTAGAAAACTAGCAAGTTAGGGCTTCCCTTTTCAATTGGGGCTGAAGCATTTGTTGTACTCACAAAATTATTAAAAAAGCGTTTGATGGTTTTTTGTTTCGAAGAGGGTTTTCCACCTAAAAATTCTTGTGTCTACTACCTACTGTTCATTTAAATTTTGAAATAAGTAATTAATGCTCCGAAAAAGATTAATAAGTTACTAATTGCAAAGGAATATTGACTCACCCTGTTGGAAAATGTAACTAGGTTCGATCTTCATTAATGTATTTGAGGCATCATGTAATGTACTTGTCAAAAGAATAAAGAAAATAATTTGTATTATTGTATTAATGACTTATTGAAGCATGGGTTTCATGCTTGGGTCATCATTATATTAGTCAAAGTCCCCATTGCATACTCCTGGGATTAATATTGAGTCAATAGAGTCATTGTACACTTAAAGAGACCCTTCTTAGGCATTTGAATCGTGTAAAAAGTTTTATTATGGAGTCAAATATAATTTATGTAACCCCCACACCAAGTTGGCGAAAGGACACCAATTCGACCTCACTTGGAGCCTATAAATACAAGGAGATCGAATTCATTTGGAGCATCTCATCTCAAGCAAGTTCGATATATCTAGTGAAGTTGGAGAAGTGCGAAGTGTGTCAAAGAAGTCTAAAGGAAGTGTGAGTTGGGTCAAGTCTAAGGAGAAGGAAGAAATCAAAGTTTTGGTGCTACTCTCTCTCTTTCATGCCCTAGTTTGGTAGATCAAAGTCTTCCAAGTGTTGTTTCTGCCAGTTGTTGCCTGATGACGTAAGTTGTTGCATAGTCGAAGTTGTTGGGGTAGAAGTGTTGTTGCAAATCGGTCGAAGATCTGGAGGGGCTGGCTTGGTGTGGAGGGAAGGTTTGGCCTTTGTCTACGTTGAAGAGTCTCAAAGAATACTATTGAAGGAAGAGAATTTTTTATTGGGTTTTTTCCCTCGAGGGGGGTTTTTCCCTCGCATAGTGCCTACATCTTGTGTCTTGTGTTTTGTGATCTCTATACACACATATTATGGCAATTGCTTGATGAAATATAAGATAATAAGTAAAAGAAGCCAACATAACTCACGAGTAATTATCAGGTAAGAGGAATCAAATTCTCATCTACTTGCATTGATTTCTCAACATGGTATCACAGCTAAGGTCAGGAAAGGTTGAAGATCACTTTGTTGGCTCAAAAATAATGAACATTCTCCCTCTTTGATAAACTACATGACAATGGGTATTAACACTGCTAGAAGTTGCATCAAGAAAGTCATCTACTACTTATTCAACAAGGTCAAACGTCAAGGGTTCTTGGTTGTTCTTACAGGTTCTCTTAGTGATGACAATGTATGGATCATTGATAGTGAAGCATCGAGGCACATGAAAAAAGACAATAAACTTCATACACCATCAAAGGAGCCATCTTCTCATGCAGTGGAATTGGGTGACAACAAAAGCTATGTTGTTAGAGGCCTAGGTTCAACATTGTTGAAGCTAGAAAATGGATCGAAGTTGCACCTCAACAACATACTATATGTTCCAAGTTTGAAAAGAATTTGCTTTTCTATTTCTTGTTTAGAAGATAAAGGGGATATAGTTGCTTTTGTTAATGGCAAAGTATTGGTTTGGGAAAAAGACTCTAACATTGATAAAGCTAAGGTTATTGGAGTTCGTGAAGGAAGCCTTTATAGAGTTATTACACCACCTCCTCTAGCTTTGGTTCATATGGAGATCAATACCATTGAGCTATGGCATAGAAGGTATGGTTATCTACATTATAAGGTCATCCATACTCTTAGTTAATTGGTTCATGGCATCACCAATATGAAGTTAGATCATGAAGGTGTGTGCAAGGGATGCTCTTTGGGAAAACATACAAGAAAGCCATTTCCGAATAGTGAAACTAGGTCTAAAGAGATATTATACCTCATTCATTTTGATGTGTGTGGGCCCATGTCTAACAAATCACTTAGAGGTCATCTCTACTATGTAACATTCATTGATGACCATTCTAGAAAGACATGGCTCTACCTTCTCAAAACAATATATGGAAGTATTTGAAAAGTTCAAGGAGTTTAGATCCAAAGTGGAAACCCTAACCGAAAGAAAGATAAAACTCTAAGGTCCGACAATGGTGGGGAATACACTTCTAAGGAATTGATTGCATATTGTAAGAAAGCAAGAATTAAGAGGGAGCTCATTTTTCCCTATTATCCTAAACAAAATGGAATGGCTGAAAGGAAGAATAGGTCAATTTTAGAAGCCATTCGAACTATGCTCCTTGATCAAGACCTACAAAAATTCATATGGGGAGAAGCAGCAATAACAGTCATGTACATTCAAAATAGAAGTCCTCATAGAAGTCTTAATAATATAACACCCGAAGAAATATTCACAGGAAAGAAGCCAAGTGTGGATCACCTCTGAATCTTTGGAAGTCCAACATACATCCATGTTCTAGAGGACAAGCGAAAGAAGTTGGATTCTACAAGTATCATGGGAATATTTGTTGGATATAGTCTCTCCTCAAAAGCATATTGAATCTACATTAAGGAAGGAAGACAAATTGAAGTAAGTAGGGATGTCATATTCAATGAAAATGAAGCCTGCAAGAAATCAAAGGATATTCCTATTGATTCTGATAATAAAAAAAGTTACAATATTTAAAGAAAAAGAAGGCCCAATTGAGCCTATTCAATCTGTGGTCATCCCAACCACAAGGAAAAGGCCAAATTGGTTAAAAACTTCATTACAAGATGTCGAAGGACATGAAGTTGCGAAAGGAACCTTCACAGAATGTAAAAGACCAAAGATATATTCTGGTTATGTTGCATATATGACGAAGTTAAATGAAGCTGAACCACCTAAATTCAAGTAAGTTGTTCATCAAGAGGTTTGGAAGAAAGCGATGCAAGAAGAATATCAATCCATCATGAAGAATGGGGTTTGGGAAATCGTTCCTAGACCTAGCGACAAATCCGTTGTCACCTCCAAATGGATCCATAAGATCAGACATGCTGTTGATGGAAGTATGGACAAGTACAAAGCTAGATTCCTTGCAAGGGGTTTCTCTCAAAAGGAAGGAATTAGTTATGAAGAAACCTTTGCACCCACAACAAGGTACACTACCATTAGATCTTTAATTTCATTGGTTGCTACAATGGGTTGAAATATCCATCAAATGGATATGAAGGCCGCATTTCTGAATGGGACCATTGATGAGGAAGTGTATATCAAACAACCCGAAGGCTTTGAAGATAATAACAGGGACTCGTGTTTGTAAACTCAAGAAAGCCCCCTATATGGTTTGAAGCAAGCACCTAGGGCATGGTATGCAAGAATGGATGCATATATCCTTAGAATTGGGTTTGTAAAGAGTTCTGCTAATCCAAATCTCTACATCAAGGTCATGAATAATGAGCCCGTCATTATTCTACTATATGTGGATGATCTATTCATCACAAGTGTGGAGCAAAGAATTCAAGAATGCAAGAAGATGTTGGCAGCTGAATTTGACATGAAGGATCTAGGACTGATGCACTATTACCCGGGTCTAGAAGTATGGCAGAAACATGGGGAGATATATTTGGGGCAAGGAAAGTACACTATCAAGTTGTTGCAGAAATTTGGGATGATGGATTCCAAGTCGATGACTACTCATATGATCACCAATCTCAAGAAGTTGAGGGGCTTTGACTCTAGTCTCATGGATCCTACCTCCTATCATCAGTTGGTGGGCTCCCTAATGTATCTAGTAAATACTAGGCTAGATATATGCTTTGCATTAAATATTCTTAGTCAGTTTCAGTTGGAGACTCGACATGATCACTGGATAGCTGCCAAACACATATTAAGGTATCTTCGTGGCACTTTACATCACTGCCTAAAGTATGATAGTAAGGAAGTCAAGCTAATTGGTTATACAGATTCTGATTGGGGTGGTAGTGAGACCGGTGGAAGGAGCACTACTGGAGGATGTTTTAGTCTAGAAGTTGTTATGATCTCATGGATGAGTAGGAAGCAAGATCTCATTGCTTTAAGTAGTGTCGAGGCAAAATATGTCCTTGTATGTGAAGTATGAAAGGAGTTTGTTTGGTTAAGGAAGCTTCTAACAAATTTGTTCGAGAAGTCTCTGGCCATACTGTGATTAATTGTGAAAATCAAAGTTGTATCAAGATGTCTAGAGATCCCGTGTTTCATGCTAGAATCAAGCATATCAACAATAAGTTCCATTTTATTAGGAACTTGGTGCAAGATGGGATCGTGACATTAGAGTATGTCTCGACAGATGAACAAGTAGCAGACATACTAACAAAGTACCTTCCTAATTATAAGTTTGAAAATTTAAGAAGCATGCTTGGTTTAGTAATATTGTTGATTGTAATAATGATAAGAGATTGGAAGAGATTTGTTGAGGCTTTGTGAGTGAAGCATTGTTTGAGAGGACATTTGGACGGCACTTTGTGTTGATGTCTAGGTCCCAAAGCAGGGAGGATGGCCTTGGTCGTAGAGCTTTGACTTCAGATACACACCCAGGTCCCTGGGTTGGTGGTTAGCAAGTAAGCCTGATGGTACCTAGAGAGGTTGAAAGCTTGATTCCACCTTAGTCCCACTTGGATAGATTGCCTTGGTCAAGAATCTAATATATGGCATTGCAGTGCCTAAACCATTGAGAGTCCAATGGATAGATTGCCTTGGTCAAGAATCTAGTCCATGGCATTGTGGTGCCTAAACTCTTCATGGTTCATATAGTTTGAGATCTTACATTATATTTGTATATTATGAATACCTCCCTAGTTAAGAGGGAGTTTTGGAAAATGTAACTAGGTTCGGTCTTCATTAATATATTTGAGTCATCATGTAATGTACTTGTCAAAATAATAAAGAAAAGAATTTTATTATTGTATCAATGACTTATTAAAGCATGGGTTTCATGCTTCAATCATCATTATGTTAGTCAAAGTCCCCATTGTGGACTCCTAGGATTAATATTAAGTCAATAAAGTCATTATACATTTAGAGAGACCCTTCTTGGGCTTTTGAATCATGTAAAAAGGTTTATTATTTAGTCAAATATAATTTATGTAACCTCCACACCAAGTCGGCCTAAGGGCACCAATTCGACCTCACTTGGAGCCTATGTTAAAACTGACAACTAGGGCCAAACTCCACATGGGTCATCTTATTTATGAAAGCTGATATTTTTCTTGGATTCCTCTCTCTGAAAGGTGTAGGATTGATCTAAGGATCATCCGATTTTGACATGTACAAATGAAGTTATAAATTTATTTTGATTATGGTCAAATTGTCAATGTCGGCCAGCAAACTTATGTAGGCTCAGAAGCCCAACATTGACGTATATTCATCCTCAACGTTGCATATAAATAGAAGGTGACTTAGCCTCATTTGGACACACTCATCTTCACACTCCTCTCTCTCTCCTCATTGATTGGGCATGGATTTCTGGGTCTCTCTCTCTGCGCGTCTAAAATTTCGGGAGAGCGAAATTTCAGGAGGCCAAAATTTCAGGACCAAAATTTCAAGAGGCCGAAATTTCAAGATAGTTTGACCAAGCGTTGACCAAAATGCATTGACCTCCTTTGACTACGTTTTTGTGAGGGCTATCTCTGTTTGGTCAGGCCGCATTTCTGGGCACAGAAATCGAGGTTAAACGTTGACTGTTGGCCAATGTTGATTGCATCTACGGCTGACCACAGGTGGGTTGTTTGACCAAACTTTGACTGGGCTGAATTTCATTGTTTTGAGGGCTGTTTTATCTTGTTGTTTGGAGGCTAAAGTTGACTAAAGTTGACCAATTTGTTGAGGGTCAAATTTGCCATGTTGACTAGCATTGACTTTTCTGGTTAGGGCTCTTTTGCTGCTATTATAAATTATCAGATTTGTAAATTGCACTATCTCTCTCTACCAAACTATTGAAGACTAAAAGAAGATTTGATCAAGGGTTTCCCCACATTGGGGTTTGTCCCTCGCTGGTGCCACATCATGTGTCCTCTTGCCTTGGCTTGTCTTCTACTGTTTATGTTTATGTTCTATCTACATTTTACTATCATGTTGATGTGATTGCTAATATGAATATTGATATTGGGCTAGTAAAGAAATTGAAGTAAAATTTCTCTAAAGCATAGAACATACCATTGTTGCCTAAAATTAGCAGCCTATAAGTACAAAGAGAGCGAATTCATTTGGAGCATCTCATCTCAAGCAAGTTTGACATCTCTAGGGAAGTTGGAAAAGTGCGAAGTGGGTCAAAGAAGTCTAATGGAAGTGCGAGTTGGGTCAAGTCTAGGGAGAAGGAAGAAATCAAAGTTTTGGTGCTACTCTCTCTCTCTCTCTCTTTCATGCCCTAGCTTGGGAGATCGAAGTCTTCCAAGTGTTGTCGCTACCAGTTGTTTCCTAATGTTGTAAGTTGTTGCATAGTCAAAATTGCTGGGGTAGAAGTGTTGCTGCAAAGGGGTTGAAGATATGGAAGGTCTGACTTGGTGTGGAGGGAAGGTTTGGTCTTTGTCTAGGTTGGAGAGTCTCAAAGAATACTATTGAAGGAAGAGAATTTAAGACTGGGTTTTTCCCCTCGAAAGGGGTTTTTCCCTGGCATAGTGCCTACATCTTGTGTATTGTGTTTTGTGATCACTATACACAAATATTATGGTAATTGCTCGATGAAAAATAAGATAATAAAGAAGTAAAAGAAGGCAACATAACTCACAAGTAATTATCAAGTAAGAGTAATCAAATCCTAATCTACTTGCATTGATTTCTCAACTCACATCCCTCTCAGTATTTCCAACACATGTATCCATAGTCAACTAAGATCCAAGAAATTGAGGAAAGTGTTTCCTTCATCGATTTTTGTGGCCCATATGGAGATAAAAAGGTGTTCTAGGACAATTTCAGAGTTTAGGCAGTAGTTAAAAATGTCATCATTGCGAAGAGATCTAAATTTCGTAATTAAGGATGGAGAAGTGTTTTTTGTGTAGGAGGGGGGAATCCCAAACAAGACCCATTGATATATTATCTATCTTAGAGGTTTAAATATTTAAGGCTCTATGATGTGGAACATATTAGCCCAGTTCCAACATGGATGTTAAAATTGGCAACTAGGGCCAAACTCCAAGTGGATCACCTTATTTATGCTTCTGATAATTTTCCTAGATTCCTCTCATCGAGAGGTGTAGAATTGATCTAAATATCATCCGATTTCGATAAGTATTTATGGAGATATGAATTTATTTTGATTATAGACAAATTGTCAAGGTTGGCAGCAAACTTATGTAGGCTCAGAAGCCCAACAGTCACATATATTCATCCTCAACGTTTACATATATAAATACAAGAAGCATTCTCCTCATTTGGACAATTCAATTCACTCATCTTCTCTCTCTCTCTCCTACGCATAAAAGGAGCCTCTCTCTCTCTCTCTCACACGTGTGGCTGAAAGGAAGACAACCTAGGGCAAAGAAGACGCAGAAAGGACGACACCAGGGCAGCAGGTCATCTCTTTGACCAGCGTTGACCCAAGCATTGACCTTCCAGAAGTGCGGATTAGGTGTGGTTGCCTCTCCTAGGCAGGCCGCAATTTTTGGCACGAAAATCAAGGTGATCTGACCTCTGGTTTGACTGGTGTTGACTGCCCTAGTTTAGGGCTGGAGTTGACTTCAGAAATTTGCAAACTGACTGCCCTTTTGGGGCTATTCAAGGGCTATTTCTTTGGGTTGTTCAAGGACAAGTTGACCAAGTAATTTTGAGGTCAATTTCAACTAGTTTGACCAAGTTTGACTTCACTGATCTAGGGTTTGCTGTTGCTGATATAAAATTACAAAATTCAGATTTTGCACTATTTCTCTCCGTTGAACTATTGAAGATAAAAGAAGATTTGATCAAAGGGTTTCCCCGCATTGGGGTTTGTCCCTGGCTAGCCGCCACATCTTGTGTCTCTTGTCTTAGCTTGTTTTCTGTTGATCATTTAATGTTCTATCTGCACTTTACTTAATGTATATGTGATTGCTAATATGTCACTAATAAGAAGAAAAATAAGTAAATTGCTCTACGCATTGAAAATACCATAATTTAACAATGGAGGATCTATAGAAAAGAAAGGGAGGGGGTATCAACGAGAATATATAGGGTTTTAGTAGCAAAAAAGATTTTGGAGGATGTGGAAAGACATAAGTCATGCTTAAGGGTAGGGAGTTATTCAGACCACTTAAATACAATTAGAAAAAAAAATGAGAAGAAACCCCAAGACCCTTCAAACTTCACCATAGTTTGTCAAAAGAAGTATGTTCCAGGAATTTGATCACTCAGAATTAGAAGAAATATGAGTTTAATACAAAGGAAAAATTATTTATTAAAATGCAATAAATTTGATGAAAGTTTAAAAAATAATAACAAAGTGGGCAAAGAAAAAAGCCTAGAATGCTCAACAAAAGCTTATTGAGACCAAAGAACATATCAAGAAATTGTTTGAAATAGATAAACAAGGAATCATTACATAAAAGAAGAATACTAAACAAAAAACATGAGAAAAAATAAAAATGACGCTATTAGAACAGGAAGAAGTAAGATGGACAATGAGAAATAGGGCTAGTTCACTGGTAAAGAGCAACTGCAATACTAAATTCTTCCAAAACTATCAAAATTTTATTCCAAGAACCTTCTAGGGCAAATATTAAAGAGAATGAAGAACAACCAAATGAGGAACTTGAAGCTAAAGGAACCAAAGAAGGACTCAAATTAGTTCTACAATCTTTTAGGGAGGCAAAAAGTCCAGGTCCACATGGTTGGACAATGGAATTTTATGTGTTTCTATGACTTCCAAGAAGAGAAGTTGCTAAGAGTGATGAAAGATTCTAAAGTTTCTAGTGAATTATTGGGTGAACTAAATGAAACATTTATAGCTCTAATTCCAAAGCAAAAATAACCATAAAACTTTGATGATTATAGCCCTATCTCACTGGTAAACTCTTTGTACAAAATTTCAACAGTAATTCCAGTAAATAGGCTTAAAAGAATTTTCCCTAACATCATCTCAGAAGGGTTGTTTGGTTTTCTTCACGACAGGGAAATTCATGATGTGGTGAGAAACTTCATCTCCAAAGAGTTGTTTGGTTTTCTTCACAATAGGAAAATTCATGATGTGGTGAAAAAGCTCAAGGAGAATCATGGGATTATTTTGATTCAAGGTGAGCTAGGTAGATCATGGGATTATTTTGATTCAAATTGGGATGAGATCTTAAGTAGTAAATTATGTGATGGGGTGCATTTTCTCAACTTCCTTTCTCATGTCAAATAATGGGTTGACGTCGAAATCCTTGTTCTTCTTTCCCATGTCCTATGTTTCCTAATGCGTGTTTTTTAAAATTTAGAGGTGTTGTTTAGAGTCTTGATTTTCAGTGGAGCTGATCCCACCCTACCTAGACACCTCTTTACTCTGTTCTGATACAACATATTCACTTGAAATAGTTCTAGTTTCGGAGGAGCTGATACCACCCTATCTAGACACCTCTTTTCTCTATTCAGGTACAACATATTCACTTGGAATAGTTTGGTTTCTATTCTGGCTAAGCAAGGAAGCAACAATGTGATTTCTTATTGGTCAACAATTTCTGTTCAGGAGAAGCGGGGGTCTTCTGTGGTAGGTCTGGTCACCACAAGGTTGATAAAAAGTGATCTGAGACAAAGAAACTTTCCCTCTATGGTTTTCCACAGTGTATCTAAATTCGGAATTGGCGGCTGAGGGAAAACAAGGCTGCAGGTGTCCTTCTCTAAGGCACCGAGGCTTTTCCACAGTCAGACAGGAGATTCGCTTAGAGGATTAGGGCACTTCGACAGCAGTGCGTCCACTGGCTGCAAGGCTGAGGGCTGAGGGCCAAATTTTGGTCATTGTTGAACAACGAATCTAGTACAACAGTTAACGCAACAGGAAGTTGAGCATGGGTTTGTCTACTGTAAGTTCAGCAGACATCTGGCCAGTTAGAGCATTCTTAACCTAGCGGAAATCTTTAGTAAGAGTGAATATCAGTGGTTAAATAGAACAATTATTTTGTACTTAATAGAAGATTGCTCGTGGATCAATACTCATGATTTGGTTTCAGTACTATTCGATAGCACTATTACAGTTGGAATTATTCTGGTTGTATGGCCTGCTGATCATTGGAAAGTTGACCCTAATTTAGAGTAATTTGTGGAAGAACTTATGACTGTTGATACATCTTGTATATCATTGAGAATACCTACTGTTATAATTGTTAAATGAATGTGTACTGCTGTTATCTTCATAAGTTGAAACCCTAAACCCTAAGGGCAAGAAATTACTCGAGGACATTACATAATACACAGTGATTTTAATGCAGGCATGTATAATGTTTCATACCTTGACACCTGTTATAATTGTTAAATGAATGTGTACGGCTGTTATCTTCATAAGTTGAAACCCTAAACCCTAAGGGCAAGAAATTACTCGAGGACATTACATAATACACAGTGATTTTAATGCAGGCATGTATAATGTTTCATACCTTGACACCTGCAAGCTTCATCGGCAGTTTCCCACTGGCGTTTGGTAAAAAGCGCCTCCATAGATGCCTTCCCCTAACCCAACCGCTTCTTCTTCTCCTTCCCCTGTTTCGGTTGGGCTATTTATTTTGGGAAGCCTTTGTTTTGACATGCACATTGAAAAAAATTGGTAAACATAAAAAAGAAGACAAGATATCAAACCCGCAATTCGTAAAAAAGAAAGACAAGACATCAAACCCACAATTCGCATGGCCATGCTTAAAACGCAGAAGAATCCAGGGCAACAGAAAATATTATTTAAAAAAACACACAACCAGAAACACACAAACAATAAAATCTATGGCAGCCAAAAAAAATTATAACAAAAGAACCGGTGTCAACAGCAAAATTTATTGAAGGAAAAAAAAAATACAACCCAACAAAAACCGAAAAACACAGCAGGCTCTGCTCGCCCATTGACAACCAACGAAAGCCTCTGCTTTGTGTCCATCATATGGCACCAGACTCGAATAATTGTGCGCTGCCGAAGAGACCATCACATCACATCCACTCCTTACGTGTTCAGACAAAACCTCTTCCGACCGAACCCTCCCTCCAAAATTAACCTCAATCGCATCTGCTGAATGAAGAGGGAGTGATATACAATTGTTTGTTATTTTTTTTTAAGTCTATGGCTTTTTTTAATATGACCGTTATAGCTTTTTTAACCCATACTCTACGATGACAACACGAATTTGACCACGTGGCTTAAAAACCATAGGACTTATCATCAGATTTTAAAACTGCGCCGACCCACCATTCGTAAAATAAATTATCGTGTCTTGGAATAGTAAGAAGGATTTTAAATCAAATTTTAATATTGCCACCACCCAAAATTCATAAAAACAAGACGCGCCACAGGGCAGCAAGTATAGATATCATATAATAGTGATAGCATGCGCTGACTACCCATGCAGTGTTATTTGTAGCAGTGGATCTTTTCGAAAGGTCAAATTGGATAGCAAACCCTTGTTAAGGTATCAATTTTGGTAACAGATCCTTCTAAGGGTCAAATGTGGCAGCGAAATCCTTTCTGAAGTCTAATCTAGGCAGCAAGGCCTATTAGGGAACCTCTCGCTAAGCAGCAAGGTGTAATCTGAGAATTGAAGGGCATTGTTAGGGTGTACTACCCCTGCAGTGTTATTTGTAGCAGTGGATCCCTTTTGAAGGTCAAATTGCGCAGCAGACCCTTGCTAAGGTATCAATCTTGGCAGCAAATCCTTCTAAGGGTCAAATGTGGCAGCGAAATCCTTTCTGAAGTCTGATATGGGCAGCAAGGCCTATTAGGGCACCTCTAGCTAAGCCGCAAGGTGTAATCTGAGAATTGAAGGGCATTGTTAGGGTGTTTGCTGAGGAAGGAAGGAAATAGATGATCTTGTAAGTTGAATTGGCCAAATGCACAATTGCAGGGTATACTAAATGTACAAACCATGCATTCATTTGAGTACATTTAGTGAGCTACGGATTAAAGGGAGAGTTTATGCTTGAGGAAACATGATTTGTGGAGTTAACTACCTACAGATTAAACAAGTTTAACGAATTGATTGACCCAGTTCAAACTCCAAGGTAATATCCTTTGACTCCAAGACATAGAGCACATAGACTAATATGATTACCAAAAATTGGTAAACCCGGGAAAATAAGATGGTAGGAACTCGAAAGGGTTAAAAATTAGCTCAATTAAAAGGAAGCTTCACAAATAAGCAGCCATTCTTGCTTCAAGTTATCTTACACAGTCTAGAACAGACTAACAAAAAGTTAAAGCACATGAATGTAGAAGGTGGACTACACATGGAAAATGCAACACAGAAAGCAAATCAACTTAAGTATTCTATTTACAATGTCAGAGCTATTTCACTTCAATACAAATCCGTCAATCCTATCATACAAATTTCTATTATTGTGGTCTCTTTAATCAACAATTACAGTTATCTATTCAGAGTCTTTGCCAGAGTCAATAAATGTAGAGCAGCGTCTAGAAGAATAGAATGATGATATCAGTCATTTCCCTACATTCTTCCAACAATAGATAATAATTGCAAAGAATTTTGCCACCATTGTCATACTTGGTAAGGGAATTGTCGTACAGAGATTAAGGAACTGAAATTGAAAAATATCTATTTAGAATACTTTGATGAATTTTCGATAGGTCTTCGATAT
Organism: Pinus taeda; assembly: GCA_000404065.3. NCBI lineage: Eukaryota > Viridiplantae > Streptophyta > Pinopsida > Pinales > Pinaceae > Pinus > Pinus taeda. The sequence continues at coordinate 34,470 of APFE030863797.1, read as the reverse complement.
TCCTCACACGGAGGCGGTGTTCTTTGCTCGGTCAATTGAAGACCTTAACAGACTCATAGAAGACACCGAACTTTTACTTATGAAGACCAACCACACCATTACTTGGTTCTTGTAATCATCAACACTAGGGAACACTTCAAAAAATTTCAATGAGAGCATAAACACTAGGGAACACTTCAAAAAAACCATGCACATTTGTGCCAAAACTGTTTATGATACTTGTTTACCAAATTTTTCTTAAGTGACGACACCCCCAACATATTGTAGACACAAGATATATAGTCATACCTTGGAAAATCTGAATCCGACACCAGCTCATCAGGTTGAAATTCTTACTCATATTCAATCCTCATGTCAACACAGTAGAGTGCCCAGCGCTC
>APFE030863794.1:0-10751 GCA_000404065.3 Pinus taeda | reverse complement strand
GAAAGGAGGTCTTTTCATTTGTATGATCCAAGAATTGTTCATTTATGTAATGTAAAGGAGGTTGCCCCCTCGAAGAGGTTGAATTCTAAGGCGTGGATCTCTCTTTTCTATCTTTTTGTGAGCTGGTTTCATAACAATTGGTTAGCACAAGATGGAAAAAAGTGGTTTATTAGAAGAGCAACCTTGCTAGAGTGTCTAGAGTTGTTCTTATAGGTGGGGGAGAATGCAGTGTAGAAAGAAAAGGGATATGATCAGAAATCTCTACCACAACCCTAGTCAGATGTCGCATACTTCTTAATCCGGTATATCACCTGTGAAGTTTGGTTTTCTATTCTTTTTAAATATAATTTCAAGCTCCTAGCCAATCTCTTATTTCGTCATGTGCATGATGTAAATATCCCTTTCTTGCTTTTGAACAATTTACAATCGATGGCCTAGTATGTGCGTTGCTCGCGTCAGGCGTTGGCAGTCCTTAAAAATCATGGAATTGTTAGATTGTTGGTAATTCATGCCTTGTTACAGACTCATGTAACTTGGTAACATCTGGTTGAATTATAAGAGGAAGAAGTTGCAACCATGATGCTTGTAAGGCTAGAGGAGGAATTTCTTGAAGAATAAGAAATGGTACAAATACCGAAGGAAGTAGAGGAGAAATGGGATGAATAAATGAAGGATAAACAAGATGATTTGGGAGACGGGGAAGGAACTCAAGAAATAGAAATGAAGTATATTGGTGGTATGGAACCTAAAATTTCCCCCCCTCGCTCACCACTTATGGCCTCTTTGCTGAGGAGATCAAGGAAATTCCTCTCTCCTACCATTGTGACAACAAAGGAAGTAATTCCTCCTAAATTAAAGTTCTTAGGAGTTGTGGAAGAAGAGGGCGCAACCAATACTGCTGCATAAGAACCAGTACCTGCTTCAAAGCAAATAAAAGAAGAGGGTGTTTCTGATACTACTGCACAAGAACTAGTACCGGCTTCGAATAAAATGGAAGAAGAGGGCTTTGATGATACTACTCCAAAAGAACCAGTACTGACTTTAAAACAATTGGAATAAGAGGGTGTGACCGATACTACTCCACAAGAACCAGTACTAGCTTTGAAACCAATGGAAGAAGATTTGGTAGTGCCAAAGTCTATTGATAAATTTTCCAATACTGCTTCACAAGAACCCGTAGCAGCTTTAGAACATATGGAGGAAATTTTAGTAAAACAAGAACCTGTTGAGGAATTTGCTGATGCTACTCTAGAAGAACCAGTATCGACACCAGAACAGATGGAGGAAATTGTGATAAAAGAGGGAACCTGTTAAATAATTTTCTACTACCGCTCCATAAGGACTAGTACCAACATTAGGACAAATGGATGAGAATGTGATCAAACAAGAACCTGTTGAGGAACTTGTAAAAAGGAAAACTCCCATTCAACATCAGAACCACAAAATTTTAAAGGAGAATGTTCAGTTAAATATGGAAATTGCAAAGCTAAGGAAATGGGTGATGCCATTGTGGAAACAAGAAGAATGGAAGCGGAAAATCAAAGCTAGTTGAATGTCCATGACCCCTAGAACCAACAGGACAATTTTGGTCACTGTACAGAAAAAAGACAGGGAGGTAGTCTCATCATCTACCAAAACACAAGACAAAGAGGCAATCTCATCATCCACATAGAACGAGGCACTCGTCCACCTTGAAGAACCACGAGAGTTCCTTTTGTCAGCAGAAATCTAAAAGTGGAAGGCCACTACTTTTAGTTTCCAGCATCGGGAAATATCCATGGAGGCTTATCGAAAAGAAATAAGAGAAATTTGGGAGAATGTGACAAGGGAAGTTGCCAATTATATAACTCAGATTGAAAAAACTCAACAACAATGAGAAAAATTGCAGAAAAGAATAAGAGAATTGCATGAACATGTTCAGTTGCTAAAGACTGATAAGGATGAGATGTTTACTCTAGTGGTACAAATGATGGCATGAATGCCCCCTGCTAACTATTACACCATTTTTCTTCATGAGAAGTATTTGTTTTTCTGTTTGGAAAGTATTCACCTAGAGTTGAGTAAACAAATAGAAGACCCCATGCAATTGTTAAGGATTTTGAGAGTTAATAATCATATCAACCAACATTTTCTATGTGAGCTATACATGCATGATTATATCCTAGGGACTGATTAGACGTTTAACCTGGTGCCATTTGTAGGAGATATCCAATTGAGGGATTTTACATCTTCTGTGATCAATCAAGTCAAATGGAAGAAGGCCCTTGATACATTTGAGGCAAATCAAGAAAATCATCCATTGATGGTTAGGATGGAGAATTTCCAATATGGGGATATTTTCACTAAACATCATCGGTTTCTCAAATTAAGGATGAAAGGACCGAATGCTTATGAAATAATGATGGTGTGTTAACCTGTGCACAAGGCATATTTGTACTTTTAAGGAAGAGGCCAAGGATGCTTGTCAAAAGCGCTGGATACTTTCATCATCAGATCCATGTTAGTCACAATCTGTCTAACCCTTATCTACGTAGGAAGCTGTTTGCATGAGGACATGCAACCAAGCGAGTTGGGAGGAGATGTTGGCCGATGAAATTACCCATTTTTACCTACTTCACCTATCTTTTTCCATCTATTTTTATAGCTCTTATGAGGTTGATTTTTATCCCAATTAATGAAACGGTATATCGTATTGAAAGGTCTTCTTGAATTGTTAATTAATGAACCTGTAGTCATAGGGGAACAATGCTTAGACGATTTTCTAACGAGATTCCTTGTAGATTCATATAAGACATGTTCAACAGAACAAAACCCAATGTGATGTTGTTGACTGCGGGCTGACATCACTATTCGAGGACTGAACCATCAACTGATCAACTGACGAATAACTAGTAGAACCAATTATGTTGCTATCTTTTTATTATGTTTTCTATTTGAGGAAATATTGTATATTTTTGAACAGAAAAATCACCACAATTTATGGGTTTGTTAAATGTTATTCATGTAATGATGGTTGTGTATGAGTATGGAAAAATTGAGAAGAATGATCGGATTTTCTTTTGCATGTAGCAAAAAAAAATTCTATTGTAATTCCTTTTTATGAATTAATGAGAATATCAACATATTGTAACTCTATGTGATCTATAATTCTCAGCCATGACCCTGATCGAAGAGTTGGACCCACTCTTTCGATCGGGTGTTGTTGGATACAGTCATGTGGATAGGTATGATTTTTAGTTGTAACATTAATGCTTTATGATTTTTGTTCCTTTCTTTATTGCTTTATTATCTTGTTGTTATTTCATATTTCTATTACTTCAGATTGCTATTTCTTAGATTTGGTGTTATTTACTTTTCTATTACTCGATTCATCACACTAATTGGGCCTTGTATTTCGTAATTTCTTAATACTAGGTAGGGAACTTGTGGCCTGCATAAATCTTGCACGATGACTTTGAAATAACAAGATGGAACCCAAATTGACAAACAAATGTAAGAGGGATTGAATTTATAAACCCATATTAATACCCCAACACATAGTACTTTAGTAGGTACACCCAATGTTGGGATGAACTTGGGAGTGTTGGTATTACAATTGTTGACGATTATTTGGTTATCCTAGCACTCTTAGGCCTTCCCAAGAGCTGACATAGCTACCAAGAATCAGTAAATGTGAGGGAGAAGATGCCAAATTGGGAGCGATTATGGTCTATCTTGGTGCAATAAGAGATAAGGCGAAACACCAGAGATGGAACCTCATCCAAGCATGATGATGAGGACAAGAAATAGAAAGGAAAAGAAATGTAAAGGGAAGAAATCCCAATCCAAAGGGGATACCAACCAGGCCGACAAGAAGAAAGACTTCTTGAATATCAAGTGCTTTCACTGTCATGAACTGGACACTATGCCACAAAGTGTCCACACAAGAAGGTGGATAAGAATCCCTCAGGAGGAGTGGCAAGTGAAGCTCTTGCTGCACAATTCAAACTTTATTTCACCCTCATCACTTGTATGATGAGCAACATGATGGGTAGTGTGTGGTATCTAGATAGTGCAGCCTCCTTCCATATGACGAGAAACTAATAATTCTTCAGCGACTTGGAGGAGACGGACCTCCAGATGCACATCAAAATGGGAGATGATGAAAGGCATAATGCTACCAGTATTGTTACAATCACTTTTCTGAGGGAGTCTGGCTCCCTTCTCAAATTAAAAGATGCGATGTATGTTTCAGTCTTGAAGAAGAATCTCATTTCAATTTCTATGTTGGAAGACCGTGGCTATGATGTGATATCTAGTAAAGGAAAAAAATTCCTTAGAAACATCACCATAGGACAAGTGAAGTAGATCGGGGTTCGAGTGAAGAACCTCTACAAATTGGATGTAGAAGATTGTGTAGCATTGATCACAAAAGAAAAGAAGGTGTAGAGATGTGACATCAATGAATTATGGCATCGACTGGGCCATTTTCACCTTTGAGATTTGAAGATCATGTAACAAATTTCTACAGGACTTCCCAAGGGTGCACTAGAGCGGAGAGATACATGCAAAGGTTGTAAATTGCGGATGTACACAAAATCTACCTTCAATGAATGGGATAGTAAAGTGCAAGCAGTCCTTCAAAGAGTTCAGTCAGATGTTTGTGGACATTTCTCGACAAACTGCATGGAAAATTACATGTATTATGTGATATTTGTAGATGATTTCTCATAGAAGTGTTGGATCTTCTTCATGCAGAAGAAAGACTGAACATTCTCAAAATTTGTTAAATTTAAAGCACCTGTGGAGAAGGAGATTGACAGGAAAGTGAAGGCTCTTAGGAGTGACAATGGTGGAGAATATGCCTCAAATTAATTTAAGAACTTCTATGCAAAATAAGGCATTCGATGAGAGTTGATAGCACCTCCTAACCCACAGTAGAATCAGGTGGCTGAGAGAAAGAACATAAATATTGTGGGAGCTGCACGGTCCATGTTGAAAGATCGAACATTCTCAAAATTTGTTGAATTTAAAGCACTTGTTGAGAAGGAGATTGACAACAAAGTGAAGGCTCTTAGGAGTGACAATGGTGGAGAATATGCGTCGAATGAATTTAAGAACTTCTGTGAAAAATAAGGCATTCAACGAGAGTTTATAGCACCTCCTATCCCAAAATAGAATTGGGTGGCTAAGAGAAAGAACATAAATATTGTGGGAGCTGCATGGTCCATGTTGCATGATCAGAGCCTACTGTTGCACTTGTGGGATGAAGCATGCAACAAAATTGTTTATTCGTAGAAGAAGAGTCCTCACATGATTCTTGGCATGAGTACACTAGAGGAAGCTTTTCCAGGGAAGAAACCGGATGTGTCACACTTTAGGATCTTTGGATCATCAATTTATTATCACGTTTCCAAGGATGCAAGGAAAAAAATATAGCTTATGGCTGAGTTGGGAATTTTTGTGGGGAACACTGTTACACCTCACAAATATCATATGTAATTTCCATCTATCAGGATGAAAATTGTTAGAAGATATGTGAAGTTTAGTGAGGAAAATGTAATGAGGTGTTCCCTTGAGAGGGAGCTTCAATTTCACTTAGAGCAGGAGATTTTGGATCCAAAGGAGGAACGTCATGAAGTTGTGGAGGATCTGCAAGCAAAGGTAGAGAGAGTGGAGACTTCCACTAAAGCAGATACATCTAGAGATGAAGGAAGTGCACTAGAGAAGCTGACGTATTATTTCATGACACTCGAGAGAATGTGGGAGCACCCACATCTTAGTGCAGGCAGAGGAGGTCACTAGATCGGTACGCTAGCTACATGGCTTTGATGAGTGAGATTATAGAGACTGAGCCATCCACATTCAAGGAGGAAGTGCAAAAATCTATATGGGTTGATGCCATGGTAGAGGAGTATGAATCCACTATCAGAAATAGTGTTTGGGAAGTGGTCCCAAGACCAGAGGACAAATTAGTGGTAGGTTCTAGGTGGATATACAAGGTGAATCAAGCAACAAAGAGAAGCATCGAGAAACAAAAGGCCAAATTTGTGGCCAAGTGGTTCTCTCAGGTGGAGGGAATTAACTATGAGGAGATATTTGTTCCAGTTGTAAGGTACTCTTCAATCAGATCAATTCTAGCTCTTACAGAGAAAATGGGATGGAAGATACATCATATGGATGGGAAGACAACATTCATCAATGGAGTGATTGAGGAAGAGGTGTACATTGAGCAACCGAAAGGATTTTGGATCTTCGATAAAGATTCGATTGTATGCAAACTCAATTGAGCACTATATGGATTGAAACAAGCACCTTATGCTTACTACACCAAGATCAATAATTATCTCACCTGGTTGGGCTTCACCAAAAGTGAAGCAAATGTAAACATTTACCATTTTTTTGTTGAAGGTAAATTATTGATTATAGTAGTATATGTCAATGATTTAATTTTAAACGGTGATGAGAAGCTGGTCAATTCTTGCAAAGAGGATTTTGCAAGAGAATTTGAGATGAAGGACCTAGGGCTCATGCATTATTTCCTTGGTATGGAAATATGAAAAGGAGATGGGGAACTATTTGTTTCTCAGGGCAAGTATGCAAACCCATGGAGACTCCTCTAGCAGGGAATTGGAGGAAGGAAGATGTTGTGTTAGGTGAAGTAGTGGAGGCTACCATCTACAGTAAGCTTGTGGGTTCACTTATGTATTTGGTGAAAACATTATCAAACATGTGTTATGTAGTAAACTAACTTAGTCAAGCTATGGTTAAGCCAACCAAACTATATTGGAAGGAAGTAAAACATGTGTTGAGATACCTTAGAGGCACCACTCAATTTGTTCTTTGGTACAAGAGGACAGAGGGAGTGAAGCTGGAAGGCTTCACAGATGCAAATTGGGTAGGTAGTCCATAAGACAGGAAGAGTACATCTGGAGGTATTTTCAATGATGGGTCATCAACAGTTTCTTGGGACAATAGGAAGCAAAGATTTGTTACACTTATCAGTAGAGGCATAGTACATGGATGCTAGCCAAGCAACATCTAAGGCTATCTCGATGAGAAAGATCCTTGTTGGGTTATTTGGCCAAATGATGGATCCTACAGTGATTTACTGTGACAACTAGAGTTGCATCAAACTCTTGGAGAATCACAATTTTCATGATCGGTCCAAGCATATCGACATCCAGTATCACCATCTACGAGATTGTGTGAAGAGGAAAACCATGTTGTTGGAGTACATTCCTAAAAAGGAACAAGATGCAAATATAAGATGAAAATTCAAGTTCCATAGAGGCAGGATTGGGTTAGTAGAGAATCCCTTTCTTGTTGAGAGGGAGTGTTGAAAATGCAGCAATAAATTCCTAATTTAATTTTGCCCATAAATTAATTAAGAGAAATTCTAATTCTAATTTCTTAAAAATACTTGGAGGAATTTAATTGAAGTCACATATGGCACTTATCACTAAGTTAAATCAGTTAATTTGATTTGGAGACACTTGAGTTCAATTATACATGATTTATTTCTAATTTGTAGAAATGCAGTTCAGTTAATTTGAGTTATTGTTAGTGTAACTAGTTCTCACTATTAGTAGAACTAGTGGAGGTTTAGTCAAGGGTGTGTAACTTTTTTTACACTGAGTGATCATCCAATTAAACTGATCAATCATCCTAAATTAACTCATGCATGTAGATAATTCAAGTTACCTAGTTGAGAAGGGCCTATAGGTGTTGCGCAATTCTAATTTGGAATTTCCATAATTAATAGGGGGCTAATTCCTTGAGGAACAACGCAAAGAAATGAGGTCTTGGTTAGAATTTGATTTGGCTAAGTATTGCCTAGAGTTTGTCTAGGAAGCAATAAGATAGATTATACTAGTGCAAAGGTTGCTCGGGCTTGAGAAAGCATTATATTTCTTCTCATATTGCTGACTAACACAATACAAATAGGTAGGGGTTTTGAGTAGTTGTTTTCCCCTTAGATAAATCTCTAAGCTTATGTAATTGAATCTTGTCTCATTTTTATGTTGTGATTTCTTGATTGATTAATTGTTTCCATTGATGAATAGAGGAGATTCAAGTCTTTTGTTTTAGAAAATTACATAAGTAGTTTGAATCTACAGGGAATTTCTACACAAAATTCCATGATCTAATGAAGTGTGAAAATTCAATGACCTTGAATCCTATTGCAACAACTGATAATGTTTCTTCTATTTGTTAATTAATCAAACAAATTTTTTGCAGTGTCCTATGAAAAATATAGAAACATATACAATGTAGCCTTCACAAATATAATACTGCAGAAGAAATTAAAAAACTGGAAGAATAGATGCACACATACAATAAACACTTTTATTTTTGGACCAATGTCCCTAGAGAAAACCCAGCTTGGGAAAATCGGTGCAATAGTTGAGGGTTTTATTATTATGCAATAGTAAATCTAGGTACAAGATTATGGATGCTCAAATATAGCAATCCATGCAGAGAAAATGATTGACAAAAGTCTAGTGAGAAAATTCTCACTTCCATCGGTAATTTGACACTGATCTTAGCTCAAGATGAGCTGCTCCTTTCTTCCTCTGCACTCCCTCTACACCACCCTACGCAGATCTACATAAACCTTGCTTAGAACAATGTCTCTCTCACTTTGCTAATAAACTGCTACTCTTAAAAATTGATCTTTGGGCCTCCAGGCTCCCACTCTGACTCCTACCACTGAATCTCGACTTCTCCTCAACAAAATACAGATCTCCCTCTAGAGCTTTACACTGCCTCTCTACACTGACTCAACCTCTCTGTGGAGTATGTTGTCTCTTTGTTATAAAATTATCAGAAAGGAAAAACTTCCTTTCGGCCTTACTATCCCTTCCCCTCTCTCATACTTCAAAACTACTGAATCACCTTCGGAAACACACAACTACTACTTTGGAGTTTGATTTCATAGCAATATCAAATTCCTAGTGGCACCAAGTGTGTTATCCACCCCCCATCAAATTTGTTTTTATAATCTCTCATTGAGACATCAACAACCAAGATTAAAACATAATCGATGGTTAATATTAACTATAACTCGATCCATGTCTTCTTCTAGAATATTATCACCATGAATTAATTAATACCCTTTAATTAATCACATTTACTAAGTTTAGAATTACAAATACATTAAAAATGATTAATTATTTTAGTTAAACCATCTCTAGGTGTAATTTTCCCAAACGATTTCTGGGTCTTAGAGAATGCATGTTTCTTAGATCTCGAGGCTAGAGAACATCCGATGCTATAGAAATAAACAATCCCTCTTAGAGAGGAATGTGCTCAAATGTTGTAACCCACTGGAGCATCACTTTGTCTCTGCACCCTCTTCCACTACACAACTGATGTCTGACTCTGCTGCCCATCAACTAATGTGCAACTCTGATTGCTATATCTGTCCTACTACTAGCCCTGTTGAACTGCTCCCAACACTACATCTCCATTGCAACCTTCTCCACTTGCTACTGCTGCAACTACAACAACTATAATGGAGAAAAAATCTAAAATACTGAACCAACTGTGATTAGTATGATGCATCTTTCACCCGAGTCTTGACTACTGCTAGAATCTGCATTGTCACTAAAGCCTTAGTGATTTTGTTGACTTTTCACTATGCTGTCTGCACTGTTTCCAACTTTTCACTACACTGCCCACTATCTAACGTACTACTAGCTACTGCATCTATAACTCTAGCACCTGATTGCACCAACTGCCATTGATCCATATTGCAATTGCATGCTTTGGGATCTCATAGCATTGTATTGATTCATGAAGTGGGCCTCCTCAAGGATCCTGCCTATCTTGTAGCTCTCTAGGGCTACAAAACCAAATCAACCCATCTTACTCTTGGAGGTATGGTTTCCAACATGAAGAAATATGATATACTCATACTGCGGCTACTACTGCTCTATTGATTCTTCTGCACTATTGTTGTAACTACTGTAATAATGTGTATGATCTCCCTAGATCCAAAAGTACTACCTTCCATAGGGTTGCTCCCTTTGAAACTAGAATCCATCTGAGTCTCGATCTCCCTTTCGGAAATCTTTCTAGTCCTACATGAAAACTTGCACAATCCTCCTGCACTTGAAAATAGACTATGAAGCTCTGTGCTGGGAAATTCCTGGCTGGAACTGCACTTGCATACTGCAACTAGGAAATTCACACCGCCTGTGTCACTGCAATTAGTTCTACAACTGTCTTTCAAGAATTGAATACAACTAACTATGCAACCATCATTTGAATGACTAGCTACATTTTTTAACACTATGATCCTCCCACTACTGATTCTGTTGGGCTCCTATAGGAAGGATACTAATCCATGTGAGAAATATGCAACAAATGGATCTAACCTGCTTCTCTTCCATGGATCCTTCCCATCTTTGGCCATCTCAACGAAAAGTCCAATTCCTCCTCTTCTCCTCTGCGCAGTTGCTGGCTAGCTATATGCACTCCCTGTTGGAGTGGGAAAATCTTCTCACAACTACTGCTTCCTCGTTGGGAAAAAATCGAACTTTTGGACTAGAAGTTCCATGAGAAAAGAATTCCCTCAGTGTGTGCTCTTCCTTCCTCCTGATACTATTTTGAACTAGAAAACTGTTGCAAAATAACTTCATCCTAGTTGAAGATCTTCTCTGTAAGGAAAATACTGCGTCTCCCTCTGCCTCTAGTAAGCTATGATCTAGAAAATTTAATTTCTTTGTTGACTCTCTCAGAGAAATAAATTTTCCTTAGAAACTGAC
>APFE030863789.1:0-14844 GCA_000404065.3 Pinus taeda | reverse complement strand
CTAACAACAATAAAAAAATCAAATTCAAACTTCAAACAAGGAGGGAAGTTAAAAATTATAAAAAGGAGTTAAGGCCCTAATTGAGACAAGATCATTTAATAAATAAAAATAAGTAATGGAAATAAAACAAAATAAAACAAAAATATACACAAGTCAAAATGAATATATATATATATAAAACAAAAATGATGATGTTTTTTTTTTTCTCATCAAGTATTTCGTAAGAAAATGCATATGGAGCAATATCTTAATTATCGTTTGGGATTAAACAAGCATCGGAATATTATCGATCTATCTTCAACAGATTTTGGGCATTTAGGCTGGATCCACTCTTTGGGGATATGAGTCAAGCAATTAACAACAATATTTCTCACCCATCTCTAAGTCTTAAGATTGTATCATTTTAAGTACATTAAGGAACAATCAGTGAAGCCAAAACCAAATAAATAGTTAGCTGCCATGCACAGGCAGGTCACAAGAAAGGAACACCCTTGATCAAGACCGAAGGAACGCCAGTATCCATCCTTCCCTGCCAAGGAGAATACTCCCAAAAATTCTTATACGGAACGAATAGTACTTGCAAAAAGACTTTGATTTGGACAAATCAATCTAAAGTATAGAGAAAGAGAGTAGTACTCATCTTTTTAGGGTAGGAGAAAAGATAGAACCTGATCAAAGGTACCATACCCGCGGGGGATATCTCAATCGAAGTCTCCAAATCGAGAAACAACCCTTAAATATTCGTTTTAAGCCTAATTCTCATCATTTCCCAGCTCAAAAGCTTGGTGTTCTCAATGCCTTAACAACTAGAGCTTTAAGAGTTTTTGATGACAACCATCTCAATGCAAAGAAAACACATCTCCTAAGTGTTTTCTTTAATAATGGGTATAGTAGACACCAATGTACTAAGGCTTTCCTTAGAGCTGAAAAAGGTCATAGTGCTAAGAACGATACCAAGGATCGATTTTCTGGTGTTCATCTTCTTTTTATCCAAGGGACCACTGACAAGATTGCGAGGATCCTAAGGAAGCATAAGGTGGCCTCAACCTTTACGTCTTTACATACCATCTAGAGCTCCCTTATATCTGTAAAAGATCTAGTGGACCCCAAGAATATGAAGGGTGTTTACGTTATCCCATGCTCCTGTGGGAGTCCCTACATTGGTGAGATTGGTCGCTTGATTAATCAAAGGATTCGTGAGCATGTGGTTCACATCAAGCATGGCAGAACCCACTCCTCTGCTTTGGCAGAGCATGCAAATAAATCTAAGCATCGCATCTGCATTGAGGAGGCCCAAGTCGTTGTTAGAGTTAGTCATTTCCATCATCGTAAATTGAGGGAGGCCCTCGAAATCAAAAAAAGACTCAATAATTTGAATAGAGATGATGGTTGGATCATTAATAGAAGTTGGGTCCCTTTTGGGATTTATTTTGTTTATTTATTTATCTATGTAGGTATTGGTGTTCTTTTTATAGTACTTTTTGTTGTTGGTTTATTCTTCATTAAAGTTTATATTCTTGATCCTTTGTGTTTTCTTAAGTATTTTATCCTCTTATTTGTTCTTAACTCCTTTAGTATTTTTGTTATTCGTTTAATGCCCCTATATTTTATTGTTGATCGTGTTTTATTTATCAATTATTTGTTTTTAATATATATATATCTTATTTCTTTTGATTGTGTATATTTTTTTTTTATTTTATTATTCTCCATTATTTATCTTTATTTATTAAATATCTTGTCTCAATTAGGGTTTACTTCACATTTATTTATCATTTTTTGAAACTTCCATCCTTATTTGAACTATGAAATTTGAATTATTTCTATCTGGTTAATATTTTATACATTTTTTTTCATATTTTTTATTATTATATTTATTTATTTTATTTATATTTTTATTATATTTTATTTTTATTGTTGTTTTTTATTTTTATTATTTATTTTGTTATTTTTAATTTATTATTTATTATATTATATTATACTTTCGCCAGTAATAGAACTTTTTAATAATAGTTGATTTTAATAAATTAATTTAAATATTATTTTTAAAAAACTAGTCATTTAATATACCCAATCGGATCTCTCCTGCTGAGTGTTCGTGCTAGGGTTCCTGCGCCCTTGTCGCCCTTGGGGCTACCGTGCCTAGGCTCTGGCTCTGCTGCGCCCAACCATGACGTCCTCTGGGGGTTCGAATCCTCCCCTGGACCCTCCCTGCCCCAAACCCCGGAGGTTATTGCTTTCAAAGCTATGATTGCCTCGTGTAGCAAGTGCCTGCCTTCAGCCAGTCAACAGAAGTTCGTTAAGAAGATGGAAACCATTCCCTCGGTAGCCCTTCCCGAAGAAGAAACTTGCAAATCAGCTCTGAATCTTGCCGAGAGAGGTCTCATAGGCCAGTTCACGGGCCTCTGGCCCTCTCCCAAGTCAGTGGAGGAGTGGACTCAAAGGAATTGGACGTCGTTAACTAAAGAAGGAATAAAAAGCTACTTCGTTGGCAAAGGTTTTTTTGTTTTCGTCTTCGAAAGTACAGAGGATAGAAGCTTAATCTTCAGGAACAGACCTTATTTTATGGGCCCACAAGGTTTATATCTTAACAAATGGTCGCCATGTTTCAACCCAGCTCAGGATGTCCCATCTGTTGTACCGGTGTGGGTGCGGCTTCCCCATCTTCCCCTCCATTGCTGGAATTAAAAGTCTCTTCAGATCATCGGTAACGGCTTAGGAAAATACATAGATCAAGCTGCAAGAAAAGATCAATACTCATGTGCTCGCATCTGTGTCGAAGTAGATCTGGAGGAGGGTTTGCCAGAAGCCATCAAACTTACAGTCGCAGGATGGACGCATGTCTAAGAGCTGGACTATGAACAAATCCCTTTCAAATGTAGACACTACCATGGCTACGGGCACTTCGCCAAACATTGCAAGAAAAAGGCAGAAGAACAACCAGACAAACAAAATGGCGAGCAATGGACCCTAATACAAAAACCACCAATCAAAAAAAAGGAAACGGGAAAGGCACTCTGAAAGAGGCACCAAGTAGCTCCAACCCCACCCAAGAAAAGAACTCAAATGGAAAAGAAAGTAGTCAAAGCAAGCCAGCTACAATAGTCTCCAAAAATTTGGATCAGACTGGACCTCCTATAACTAACAAAGAAGATGGGGAAACGGCTCATCTGGAAGCCTCCCAAGGAAGCCCTTCCAATCCATCATATGCAGATGTCACAAGGAAAAAACTAGCTGATAGTTCCGGCTCCTCGGAGGATGAAACCTACAAGCAGCCCACAAAAAAAGTCGACAGGAAATCCCGTAGAGAAGTAAGGGAAGAGGAGGCTAAAAGGCTCAAAACACAAGGAAGCCAGCCCACAATAGAGATGTATATTGGGAGAAACAACAGGACCAGGCCCCCTAAGGAAGGCTCCCACCTCACCCCTGGTAAATAATGCATCTCATCTCTTGGAACTGTATAGGTCTGGGTAACCCCTCGAAAGCAGAAGCGGTCAAGAATCTCCTCAAAATAGAACCCTTAGATATTCTCATGCTCCAAGAGACTAAGATAGAGGGGAAAGCCCTTGTAGACATCAGCAAGACGAAATGGAAGAAAAGTGTAGGAAGAGCAGTTAGCTCAAGAGGCTCATCCGGAGGGCTCACAACTCTTTGGACAGAAGATCTCTTCTAGGTGAACAAATCCCACGAGACCCAGCACTGGATCTACACGAAACTAACGCATTGTACAAGTAAGTTGACCATCTTCCTCTTCAATCTTTATGTACCTGTTCTGCACTAAGAAAAGAGAGACTGTTGGAACTTCCTCTTCGAATTCCTAGAGTAGCATTCCCCAAGCAACATCATTCTTGTTGGGGATTTAAATATTGTTTTAAAATCCAAATAAAAAAGGGGAGGAATCAGCAGCAGAGACCCCATGCTCCCCTGGTGGAAGACCTCATTCAGCAGTGGGATCTTCTAGATTTCATACTGTTATAGACATTTTTGGGCACTACAGCCCCAATCATAAATGTCCATAAACCAAAGGCTCCTAAGTCCCTAAAATTGTTGCTTCACTCCCTAAAGGAACAAGATCAGTTGATTAAATCATCTCCCAGAAGTTCTCCACAGAAAGCTGCTCAAAACTGGACCATACAGAATGCCCAGTATAGAGGGTGCGATGCATATCACCTACTCAGTGTAAAGGGTGCGATGCATACTGGAAATCCCTTATGTAGGGTGCGATGGGCGAGAATGGACAAATGGCAGAGATAGTTTGCGAGGTGGAGGATCATAGAATCTTCCAGAAACTTCTCCTCTGATACTTGCCTCTCTGAATTCGCCAAGGGATGAGTAAGAGATCATCAATCTCCAAGTGGAATCAAGAACTATCAGAGAGAGGACACTAATAAAAAACCCAGAAGCTAACTCACCCCCCTACAATCATCTATATATGGATCCCTCATCACAGAGATCCAAAGGCTAGAATCTTGTATCTTGTAGAGAAGTGTTGTTGGTTTCCTGGTGTAACATCATAGTGTTGGGTGATCTAAGCTTTACATGAGGTGAAGAAGGGCTTTCTTGCTGGAGAATGATGCTGGGTCAGAACAATTGTGTAATCCTCTTTGCTTTTCTTGATATTAATAAAGCTATTCAAGTTTTCCTCTACATTCTTATATGATTGATTGTATATGCATTTGTGTGGTCAATACATATCTGGTCCTGTATTGTTTATAACTATAGATCTCTGTTCTTCGATAGCATTATGCTGCTTTGATTCCACTGGTGCTCTTTGAAGCTGGGTAGACGAAGAAGAAGCGGCGAAGATCTATCAGAAAGGAGAGGAACCAGGCAAGGGACCAAACACAAGACTCAGGTTGGTGTCCTTTGTTCCCCTCTTATCTACTTCTCATAAAGGAAAGAGAAAGTAGTTTTAACTTGTTTGTTTCTAAGATAGCTACCAGTCTTAGTGGGAATAGCAGCTCCAAGTGGACACTATTCATGGTAACAAAATGGCGACTCCACTAGGGAGCGAATAGATTGTTTGCTAGTCTATATATGTTTGTTTTATAAAATTACAGATGGAGCCTGAAGTCAAGCCAGCTAGCCTTCCAACTGCATTTGTTATGCAAGTGCAAAGTAGATCAATGCTGCTTCAATCTATCTCTGGGTTTTTTTTATAAATTGAACAATCGAGCTGCAAACACTCTAATTTCCCTAGTGGTGGCTCTAGTAACCTCCTTAGATCAATCCCCGTGATTTATATTTACTGAACATCACTTGCTTGGCCTAAATCCCTGAACTGAACTGCAAATTGTGACCAAATACCAAGTAGAAGTCTCGCACTGGTACCATCGCACCCTCTATTCAAGGCAGTTTGTATGCATCGCACCTCCCATGTGCAGTAGGTGAGATGCATACTGGATTCCCTGTGTAACAGGTGCGATGGTCAGAGAAGGTTAATTTTGCCTTTAGGATTTGGTTTTTTCTTCACTCTTTTCAGCTCTATTCAGGAGTTTTGTTGTCTATGGTCAGTATATCTCTGTGGAAACCCCCTTCCTTTTCATCATTCCGCCTCCATTGTGCAAAGAACTGTAAATGTTTTTTTATGTATTGTGCGCCATTTTCAGTTCTCTTTTACAAAGAAGTAGCGTAATCAAGCTATCGTTTCTTGATCTGAAAGTCTCGCAAGTGTCGTTTTCAGTCATAGAAGAGAATCCCATTGTTCTTGATAGTCGATTATACTGTTACTCTTGTATGTGATTTGAATTAGTAGTTTTTAAAGTGTCGAAAACAATTTTCAATTCGAAATTGTAAAAGTGTCGTCGTTATCTTCACTTTGTTTTGAAAAGAAATTTGTTAGTATTGTTGCTTTGGAAAGATAATTCATATTTTCACTTAGCATTCTTCTTGTCATTCACACATTAAGAAGGCTGAAAACAAATACATGCATGTGCATTTACATTTAGACTGCTTGTTGGTTTGATTTAGGACAATGCATTTAGTGTGTGCTCTGTGCTCTTTGTTGAAAGACCCTCAGTTCTCTTTCCTTGGTAGCTAGCATTTTCATTGCAAAAGAAGATTAAACGATTGTTTATCATCTTAGACTGCATTTTAGGAATTGTATATATACATCACACAGTGAACCTGAAAGGCAAATTTCTTAAACAAGATCAACTATAAAATAAAGTTAATGAACCTAAAAACGCTTTGGAACCTAACGCACAACATCTAGAACTCTAGGCTAGAGACATATTCTGGCGTCGTAAAGCCTGGTAACTGTCGCTTCCATTATTGGTTGGGTGATTCCTCCTCCTTGAGACGACAAGTGCTAGTACGGACTTGTGCTCCCACGTACCAACGAGTATATATTGGGAGACTGCAATAGGCTATATCCTTTATCCTTAGGAAGCCGTGTCTGTCGCCCTATCGATCGCAATGCACTGAACACAACATTCAGGAAGATTCACTGCCATACTGTAAAAAGTATTCTGCAGTTTTGAGATTGGTTTGGTAATCCCTCTGTCTAGATTTCCAGAGTAGTCTCTTTCGTTCCTTTTCAGACTCAAAGGAAAAGGTCCATTTGAGCACTTGTCACTTCAGGCTCATTAAAAATCGAAGGCGACTAGAGTCATCTTTTGTTTTTTCTCAACTCTTAAAAATTGAAAAAGCAAGTTATGTCAAAGCGTCTAAAATTTATTTTAATTGGAATAACATCACTGTTCCCTCGTTGGTCTTTAGGTTGAGAAAAATGGAGTTTGCCAACCAAGGATTTCCTGTTGGAGGAAATCCTAGTCCTTTCTCCTCTTGGGGAGATGTTGGTGCACCCCATATGGCCACATTGTCACTTCCAGGGATGACGATTGGCTTGCCCGTATGGCTCTTCTCTACCTCTGTCATTCAGAATGCAGTAATTCCTGAACAATCAAGTTAGCAACTAGATGACACTAGAGTTAACCCCCAACCGTCTACTTCATCCGCTTCTCCCTCTCCTCCTTCCTCTTTGCTTGGTGAAGCTGGTAAAGCTAAAGATCAAGTAACTGAGAAGAAGAAGAAGCAGAAGGAGAAAAAGGAAAAGAAGAAGAAGGAGCCAAAAGCAAAAGGGGGCAACCATGCGTCGTCTAACGAAAATCCTCACACTGCACCGTCTAAACCTAAATCTCCATGTGTCATTTGCAGAGGAGACCACTATCATTGAGATTTTCCTTGCATCCCTCAGATCTTAAGAGACTAGTCTCCTCGTTTGCACAATCCGGTGTCATCAACCTCCGATCGTGTTGACAGTACACTGTCAACCAGTGAAAGTGAAGTGTTTGGACAGAAAAAGGAATTGCAAATTTCCTTGTAAACTGTGTGAAGGCGATCACGCCATCCATCGTTGTCCCTTCCTAGACAAAGCTAAAAGAGTTTTGGATGATCATCCTTCTTCACCGCTACGGCTCCCTCCTAGATATAAGAAACTCTCGCCAAGTCCATCATTGGTTGATAATCCGACTGACATGCCTTTGTGGTCAGTCGAAGCATCTATCATTGAAGATAAACCCTTTGAATCCATACCAGATGAAAGTCAAAAGGTTGAGGCGGCAGTTGACCCGGTCTTGCCTTCAGAAGGTCTATCTTCAGATGTTACAGTCACCGGAGAGAATAAGAACGACACCGTTCAAATTCTTTTTGTAAACACAGACTCCGATAACATGGGGGCAGTCTACCTGTTCCTTTACCGCAGGAAGGAAGTTCGTCAGAGTCGTATCCGGCCGTCTATTCGGTCCCACCTCCAAGCATCCTGGTCGTTTCCTTCGATTGGAATCTACAAGGCAGACCCCATTTACCGGCGAGTGTACCATTCCGAATCATTGTACAAGCTTACAGAATGGTCATGGCTGGTACCATCATAGATAAAGGGGCTTCTATGAGTATCCTTTCCACGACTACTTGAACAGCGCTTGGTTCGCCATCGCTTCTGCCTAAGATGAGAAATCTGACAGGCTTCGACAAAGGAACTAGTTTAGGGATCCTTCCCAGTGCACCCATAAAATTGAGAAGGAAAATCATTTACATGAACGTGATGGTAGTCCAAGGACCCCTAGATTATAATCTACTCCTTGGGTGCGACTATATTTATAGCATGGGAGCCATTGTCTCATCACTCTTTAGAGTAATGTGTTTTCCGCATGAAGGCCGAGTGGTCCAGCTCGTAGCCCAACTTTCATTCCCCGGATCACACATAGCTAACAGTCAAATGCCATCCCTAAATTGTCTTTTCACTCAAGGAATGTCTCATCAATCTCTAATCTGTCCACCTAAAGAGCGCGAGTAATTCAGGAGGACGTGACTGAAACCCAGGGGGCATGCACCCTGGCCTGCTTCGGCAAGGAAACTCTAGGTATAGAGTAGGTTTCCGCGAAGGAAAATGACTGGTCCAATACCCGTCTGGAATTAGACCGGGTTCCTTCGTCAAGGTTAGGAGGTTGGGATTCAGAACCACCCTTTTCCAAATGGACTAAGCCAGGAAGTGTTTCTATCTGCTATGTGGATGGAAACTATCTTGCCAAAACAAGAACTTCTATATGGTGACTAGGAAATTTTTCAATATACCCGGGGGCATGCAAACCTTTTTGCATGCAAGCGAAGAGCGACCATTTATTTTCATAGTTTGTAGATTCTCGAACCCCTAAACTCGTAGGATTGGTCGTTTCCTAATTTGCATAAAGAAAGGATCCGGGGCAAAGCTTTGAAAGGTGCAAGCTCCATAAAAAATGGCATCTATAGATGAGATATCCTTATTATATGACTGGCACAAGCAGTTTTTATGTGGATTTCAAGCTCGTTAAAAATTAAATATAAGCAATGAGCAAATGTTTTCCCCAGAGTTTAAGCTCATTAAAAAATGAATCGATTTCTGGTAAATAACCTGTGAGTGCATTATCATCAGCTTTTAAGCCTTGGTCGCGTTCTCATCATCACCTCCACTTTGTTAGCCGATCATACGCCTCCATTTGATTGTTTACCTTTTTGAGGAACAACTGCGATGAGTGATCTTGCTAGCCATCCTTGTGACACTGCGGTGATTGGAAAATTCCAAACCTTATCTGGAATCAACTGCTACTCGAAATTATCACTCGTTCCTCAAAAAACGAGTCTCCTTTAAGCTCTTTTCACCTGAATCGTAAAATATGAAAAGATTCTCGAGCGATTAGCCTCTCCGGCTCGTTAAAGTCATTGGAAGTGCTATCCCTCTAGATTTTAATCTTTGTGGACCTGAAGGATTATTACACAAAAGGATCGAGCACTTGTCTTGTTCGATTCATTAAAACTATCGAAAATTCATCCCTTTCGTATTATTTTACGCTTTTTCAGACTTAAGGGATTATATGACGAAAAATAATCATTGGAGTTTCCTTTCCGTCCTTTCTCAGACTCTCTAAAAATGAAAAAGGACCGAGTTATCATTATCGTTAAACTCGTTAAAACCAATAGCGACAAACTTGTCCAAATGGACGAGAACGAGTTTCACTGTCGCTAGGCTCGTTAAAACATAGCGACGGGTTGGCGCGAAGGGCGGATTATAGAACAAGAATATGTTATCCTCCTCAAGCTTCATAAAAATAAAGAGGTTCTGGTCAGCAATGACTGGGGAAAATTGGGAAGAAAACTTGAAGAAAATTTATTGGTAGCAAGTCGCTCTTGAACATGACACTTTCACTCCGTCCGAGTCGGGTTGGGTTATTCCGTTCACCGGTCATATCACCATTGGTCCATCACACCATCCATCTTTGGGGTTAATGATACCAATCCATTGTCAATGTCGCCAGTATGTTCAAGAGAAGTCACTCAGAGTATTCACCTGTGTCTCATCTACTGCAATACATTCACGCTCCATTCTTTCATGACCACCACCCTGAACCCTGTATCATCAAATCATTTTCACCTCCAAAATCATTTGCTCCGTTCTGTGTCGTAGATGTGGGATTCATTAAGGCCCTCCTACAGTGGGTCACTTCTTGTCGACTTAAACTCATTATCCAAGAAGTCGACCTAGGAACAACCCCTTTCAGTACTTTGAAGCTTGCATGCCTCAATGGCAAGTTTCTCACTTTCGGCGACAGGTTTACATCAATGGCTTTCGACCAAGAGATTTTGCATGGTGTTTGACGCCAAGTCCCTTTTTCACACCACGCGAATTGTACTGTAGTACCTTGAGGATCATTGTCATTATTGTGTTCTTTTGTGCCTGTTGATAGCTTACATCATGGCTGGTATAGGTGATGTCTTCATGTTCGATTCTAGAACATCTTTCACATGGATCGACTTGTACTCCAAGTGAATATTGAACGAGTTTTGAAGACCCCAGATCTAGTTTCATCCATCCGGGCTGCAATATATTCAGGAATATAAAGACATCAAATGTACATCATTGCCGAATAGATGATCATCCAAATCAAGGGATGATGACTCCGTCCGAATCATCAGTATGCTACACAGATGATTGTCTGTCCTATGTACATAAAAATGAATTTATAAAGCTGAGCATGGGAATGCCCGCATCAACTAGATCATGAAAAGTATTATGAAGATAATGTATTGTATTGTATCTTATTACAGGTCGCCTCCCAGCTCGAAAATAATTCGGATCCTCATGATAAAGCATTTCACCCAACATCAAAAGATTAACAACTTCATGCTTTAGGGGGCAATTGTTATAGACATTTTTGGGCACTGGAACCCCAATCATAAATGTCCATAAACCAAATTCTCCTAAGTCCCTAAATGTGTTGCTTCACTCCCTAAAGGAACAAGGTCAGCTGATTACATCATCTCCCAGAAGTTCTCCATAGAAAACTGCTCAGAATTGCTCAAAACTGGACCATACAGAATGCCTAGTGCCGAGGGTGCGATGCATATCACCTACTCAGTGTAAAAGGTGCGATGCATACTAGAAAACCCTTCTGTAGGGTGCGATGGGCGAGAATGGACAAATCGCAGAGATAGTTTGCGAGGTGGAGGATCATAGAATCTTCCAGAAACTTCTCCTCTGACACTTGCCTCTCTGAATTCGCCCAGGGATGAGTAAGAGATCATCAATATCCAAGTGGAATCAAGAACTATCAAAGAGAGGACACTAATAAAAAACCCAGAAGCTGACTCACCCCCCTACAATCATCTATATATGGATCCCCATCATAGATATCTAGAGGCTGGAATCTTGTATCTTGTAGAGAAGTGTTGTTGGTTTCCTAGTGTAACATCATAGTGTTGGGTGATCTAAGCTTTACATGAGGTGAAGAAGGGCTTTCTTACTGGAGGATGATGCTGGGTCAGAACAATTGGTTGTAATCCTCTTTGCTATTATTGATATTAATAAAGCTATTCAAGTTTTCCTCTACATTCTTGTATGATTGATTGTATATGCATTTGTGTGGTCAATACATATCTGGTCCTATATTGTTTATGGTTGTAGATCTCTGTTCTTCGATAGTATTATGCTTCTTTGATTCCATAGGTGCTCTTTGAAGCTGGGTAGACAAAGAAGAAGTGGCGAAGATCTATCAGAAAGGAGAGGAACCAGGCAAGGGACCAGCGCAAGACTGAGGTTGGTGTCCTTTGTTCCCCTCTTATCTAATTCTCATAAAGGAAAGCGAAAGTAGTTTTAACTTGTCTGTTTCTAAGATAGCTACCAGTATTAGTGGGAATAGCAGCTCCAAGTGGACACTATTCCCGGTAACACATACCGGCCAAAGGGCTCTTCACATGGTCCAACAACAGAGCGGGAGAGGATCATATTTCTTCCCGTCTCGACCGATTTCTGGTCCAAGGCACTCTGATGATGAACAAGAAGATAATCACCACCAAAATTCTTCCCAAATTGACCTCACATCACAAACCAGTTCAGCTCATTCTGGAAGATGAAGAAGATCTGGGTCCAATCCCCTTTCGATTCAGCCCTCTCTGGATCGAAAGGGATGGTTTCATCGATATAGTGAAAACAGCATGGGCCAAATCCTTCTCAGGGTCCTCTAGTTATGTGTGGGAACAAAAGCTCAAAGCCACAAAGCAAGCCCTGAAGGATTGGATAAGGAAACCTGCCCCAAATCTAACCAGCCAAAGAAAAGAAATAGTGCAGTCATTAGAGGCACTGCAAGTCAAAATGGAAAGCAAAGATATCACACCAGTGCTGCTTGACAAAGAAGTAAAAATTCAATGTTCATCATTTCGATCTTTCCGAATGGAGGAAGAGTACCAGAGAATCAAATCTCGAAGTTTGTGGTTGAAGGTTGGTGACCGGAACACCTCCTTCCATCGCCAATATCGAGCAAGACTCTCCAAAAATCATATCTCTGAAATAACAACAGTAGAGGGGCAGATCTGTAAAGGGTTCAGCCAGATAAAAGAGGCAACTGAAAGTCATTTCAGACATCTCTACACCGCAGGAAATCAAGGCAATGAGGAGGAAACTGTTGATATCCTCTCCAACATTCCTCTTCTGGTCAGCCCTGAAGACAATTCCACACTCATTAACCCTATCACTGAAGAAGAAATCATTAAAGTTATTTGGTCTATGGATTCGGATAAGGCTCCTAGGCCCAATGGATTCACCATACACTTCTATAAGACGTGTTGGGACATCATCAAAGTGGATCTCTTAAAGATGATAAAAGGATTCATGAAAAAAGCCAAGGTAGGAGGAGGAACTAATTCCACCTACCTCGCCCTTATTCATAAAGAAACCAATCCTGAAACCTTCGCTAGATTCAGGCCTATATCGCTTTGTAGCGCCTCTTACAAAATTTTGGCAAAGCTTCTAGCAAACAGGATTAAGCCCCTGCTAAACAGGCTAATCTCTAGCAATCAAGGTGGCTTCATAGAAGGCAGGAACATCCTGGATAATGTCATCCAAGTTCAGGAGACAATTCACTCAAGCAATCAATGAAAAGAAAAAGGGATTTGATAAAACTTGACATGGCTAATGCTTTCAACCGAGTCAATCGCTCCTTCCTTTACAAAGTCCTCCATTCCTTTGGCTTCTCCTCCCATTTCGTCAATCTTATCATTGCCTGTACCGACAACCCCTGGATTTCCCCTCTTGTTAATGGTCGCCCTACTCCTTTTTTCCAAGCCTAGAGAAGCCTCAAGTAGGGATGCCCACTCTCTCCCTTCCTATATATCCTGATGGCGGATTCCCTCAGTAGAAAGCTATCGGTCGAAAAAGTTGCAGGCTCCCTTCCTGGCCTCAAATCTTCCAATTGCTCTCCAGCTCAAAACCATGCTCTATTTGCGGATGACTCTCTCCTCCTTGGAGGTGCCTCTGTTAAAATTGCCAAAGCCTTTGATGTTGTCCTTAAATGCTACTGCAGGGTTTTGGGAGCTTCAATCAATGAAAGAAAATTGAAGTCTATGGCTAGAACATTGAGCAGCATGAGCTCACAAGTATCTCTAATGTTCTTGGCTTCAATAGTCATGCCCATTGGGAGAAGATAAAATATCTTGGCCTTCCCATCACAAATGGTTTCAATAAGAGGTCACTGTGGTCCGAAATCATCAGCAAAATTAAATAAAAAATTATAGCCAGGGGAGGATACTGGCTCACAAAAGGAGGCAAGGTTATCCTGATCAAGTCTGAGTTATCTGCATTTCCAATTTACCAAGCAGCCTTCCTATTCGCCCCAAAAAGTGTGACGGATCAAATCTCCAAAATTCTCTGAGACTTCCTTTGGCAGGGGGGGAAGGGAAATCAACATAAAATTCATTTAGTGAAATGGGACCTGGTCAAACTTTCAATCCCTGAGGGAGGTCTGCAAATCCGCGACCCTGCTCTTGTCAACATGGCGATGGGAGGCAAAATCCTATGGAACCTATTCAAGGATCCCAAGCAACCTGTCTGTGAAACGTTGAAATCGAAGTACGCCCACAAGGTGCCGCTCAAAAATCTGCAGGCAAGTCAAACAATAAACAACACACAGGTTTGGAAACTATGCAACAAAAGCTTGAATTTCTTCAAAGGCAAGGTGTACAAGATTCCAGGTAATGGCAAACAAACAAACCTGTGGTATGATCGAATAATGGACCGAGACCCTCTCTCGAAAGTTGAAGAAATCACAGACTTAAAAAATTGGTTGGAACGTGCAGGGATTAACAGCGTCCACGACTTATCCAAATGGAATTGCCACGATGATTGGCAAGGATGGGATTTTTTTGGAGTCCCTAAACGTTTAAATCAACAGAAGCTCACTCTCGAAGAATTGCTGGAAGAAGCGGCCCCAGTGAACAGAAAAATGAAAGACAACTGGGGATGGGGGCAATTCGGAAGCTACACAATAGCAGCAACTTATAACGCTTTCCAGCCCATTAGGAATAGCAGTAAAACACTGGATTTCTGGAAGAAAGTATGGGAACTACTTGCTCTTCCTAAAGTAAATTTATTCTTTTGGGCACTGGTCCATAACAAGTTGTTAACTGGAGACAACCTGATGAAAAAAGGCATCGCTGGGCCGCATAGATGCGAGCTGTGCAGAAGCAGCTTAGAAACAACCAAGCACCTCTTCATGGAATGCAAGTTTGCTAAAGAAGTGTGGGGACTCGTTCTCCATGAGCTACAAAACATAGTCCCCCCGTTTAACTATGTTGTTGATCTATTTGACTCATGGAATCAATGTTATCCCGATAAAATCCCCAGCAAATCCTTTTGGAGAAAAGTCTGGAACGCTATCCCCAAATTTGTGTGCTGGCAGATTTGGTTGGCCCGGAATGATCTGATATTCAATGAAAAGGTGCAAGCTCGCTTCTCGGTAGCAGTAAAGGCCAAATCCTTCCTCCTGGAAGCAACCCAACAACAATATTTTTTAGAAGATCCTTTGCTTCTCCCTGAAGAAG
>APFE030863786.1:0-16259 GCA_000404065.3 Pinus taeda | reverse complement strand
TCTTCATTTCATTAAATAACTGACAACTAATCCATTTACTATCATTAAAAGTGCATGATTTGGGGTCAGATTATGGTAAGTGGCTTTTCTTTGAATGGCATGCCCAAAGGATTCGCGATTAAATGGTTCATGATTTGCTTACGTTACATTGAAGATCGTGCCATCGCAAGTCGCGCTAATCGCAAATCACCAGATCACAGATTGCGCCATCGCGACAATCGCAACATCGCAGGTCGCAACATTGCGGGTCGCAGAAGTTTGATGTTTGTTAAGTATTGCCAGTTTATTTTTGCGATATGCGATCTTGCGATCGGTGTTATCGCAGATCGACAGATCTCAAGGTTTTTCCTTATGAACATTACTTACTGTGATGCGACATTAGGCTTAACATGGGGGGCCTTACGCATTAATGCAATTTTTTGAAGACCTTTACCTTATCATAGACTTAGGTTAAAAATATTCGAAAGACCTCTCTAAGCTTACGATGGTAGCTTTATTTTGAAGAAGGAAAACTTGATTTTTCCCAAAATTAAACTAGGGGTCCCCATTCATTTAGTGTTTTGGACAAACATTTAAATGAAAAAGGGGGGGTTGTTGCTGGCCACAACAACTTCAAACTCTCAAAATTTAGTATGAAACTCTTAAGATGCATAGTGATGAAAGTATTGCTAATTACTTTTTATGTGTAGATGAGATTGATAATTGTATGAAGAATCTGGGTGAAGAAATAAAGGAGGCTACTTTAGTAGAGAAAATTTTAATATATTTCTGTTAGGGCCTAAATCTACCTCAGGCTGAGAAAGGCAGGTCTAGGGTAACATAAAACCATGCTTAACCTGGTAGCTAGCCCTACCAGATCAGGAGAGGGAACTCTCCTTGTCAATCTTAGGAAAACATAGAAAATGAGGCTTGGGATGCCTAATCTAAAGACTAGTTTTAGGCTAGGTATATGCTCAGAGGAGTTTGATTGAATTTTATGTTTGTTTGTTGGCTCAAATGTGAAAGCCAGATTTGGGTCCAGGGAATGGACTCAGTTTTGCAGAGGTTTCTATGGGGTGAGGTAGGAAAATGCTTCAGTATTTTAAATTGAGTCAGATGGAGAGTCTTAAAACTAGTCAAGAGTTGGAGAGGGCATGAGGTTCTCAGGAGTCCTTTTCAAATAGTAGAAAACATAAAAAACTAAACAAACCCTAGGTAGAGCATTGCAACATCAATGATTTCTACCTTTATCCTTGATTCATTTAGTTTAAGCAGAAAAGAGAGAGATAATGGCATACATAAACACATGCAAACTTGAATTACAGAAGAAGAAGCAATACCAAATCAACATGCCACAAGAATCCCACAAAATGCTGCAAACCCTGGTCTATTCCTTTGCCAAACTGCAGAGATGAATGTACAATGCTGCTCGAAGCATTCACAAGAGTCCAACCTTGACAATTGACTGAAAAGGTACCCGATATAGGCAACCCAAAACTCATGCTATACTTTAGGGGTTGAATACATGAGTTTAGGAGTTTCTCCAACAAGATCTAAACTAAGAACTGACAAGTACACAGTGGGTCAACTTGCCTCTAAGATCTAGGAAACTGATTCATTCAGTTCAAAACTACCTTTTCATGATGTATCTGCCTCCATGAGTGAATTTTCATCATTTTTACACCAAATTCCATCAAGTTACATAAGTTTACATCTTCAGTTTGACCATGAGAGAGAAAAAAGTCAAACTGAGAAAAAACTAGCCGAAAAACAAAGTTTTTTGGGCAAAAATGGCAAATTTTCATCCTGTGTGTCGCGCCACTGTCCCTGTGCATAGCACCTTTTTGTAGCTGATTTTGGAACCCTTCCCTTGCACCAAATTTCTCCAAGTGGGTTTGTTGGAATGGTCCATCTATATAATTTCTACAACAAGTAAAATTTCTGAATTTGGTATCCATTTGCCCCTCCAAAAGTGAGTTCTCCCAGCACTGCTTCCTGTGTGGCCAAAAAGGGGCAGAAATGGCATTTTTGAGGTGTTTTTTACCCTTTTAGAAGCTCAAAACTTGACAAAACTTTCTATTAATTTTTGGACATTCATAATTTTGCATGAGGAATCCAAAAAAGTAAAGTTTTCCTCCAGAGGAGGTCCCTAGCAAAAGCGAGCACCGGGTGGCGCTACGCACTAGGCAGAAAATCCTGTTTTTTCCTTCAAAAATTCAAAATTGACAAAAACTGTGCTAAATTTCTTGAAATTTGAGCTAAATGACCTGCATCAAGTACTATTTTGGGCTAAGGAAGCCTCAACCAATATTTTGAGTCTATCTTGGTCTTTCTTCCTCCTCAAAGTTTTCCTCAACTTGGCCTTCAAGCTCCTTATTCTCGCTTTGCAAATCTTGTTTCTTGCCAAATAGTGATAGGCCATGTGCCTCAACATATTTTTCTCTTTGTTGGCCTTCTCCAACAACTTCTACAAGTGCATGTTTTCCCTTTCTAGCCAAGATTCACGATCAGCTTCAATCTCTTGCTCTAGTTGTGTCAATTTGATTTTCCTCCTCTTGGCTACTTGTCGGTTTTCTCTCATAGTTTGCAGCTCCATGACCATTTGCTGATCCTCCAACTACTTGTTCCTTTTCTCAAGGTAGTTTATAATCCACTTATCTCTTCCTAGGTTAAGAGCTAAGGCATGAATGTCAGCTTCTTGTTCCTGGATGATCTCTTTGAGTTTTGAGCTTTGGGAACCCAAATCAGTGTCCTCATCCCAAATGAGAATGAAATCTCTCTCTTGACCTTCAGAAGGCCCTTCATCATGCACTAGTTGTTTACCTTTATCCTATACATGCTTTGTTGTTGAAGGAAACGAGACCCCTTCCACCCCAGGTGGAGATAATACTCATTTTGTTGCTACAAATAGCCTCCTTGTCCCCTTTTGATAAGTGATGAATACTGGAACACTGGTAGTTTGAGTCTCATGCACTTCTTGCTGATCTGAAGGCCCTCCTGCCTCATGAAAAGCTGATGGGGTCACTTGAGGACTTGTGAAAACCTCATGTGAAATGAAATCATCCTGTGAAACATTCAGCAAACTCAATTGATGCAAAACCACAATCTTGATCAATGCAAAGTGATAAATGTTGTTGTACTGTTGATGAGGAGGCTTTATTTTCACTAATGTGGTCATTTTCTCAATATTCTAGCACATGAAATAGTGGAGGTTCATCATCCTCACCCAAGTGGAATGCATCAATAATCTAATATGGTATGTTACAAGCGAGAAAATCTCCCTTCACAGCTGAAGTATTTGATAATTAGCTTCATGAGTGGGGCATATATGTCCTATAGGTATCTGAAAGGGAACACCCTACTGATCTGCTTCTGATAGCCAGCTTCGATATGTGGCTCATAATATTCTTTTTCCACCAGCTATCCCTTGTTCCACTATTCACCCACATTCGGAATACCCATCTCTTCAGCTATAGTTTCAGGTGTCAAAGTAAATGTAACATCTTCAAAATTGACTTGACCATTATGAAGATAGAGGACAAATAATCTAGCAAGCTCATGGTGGTATTTGACTCTTTCCACCATCTCACAAAACTGATAGCAAAACTGATGTTTGAAACATGCTACAACAAGAGGACAAGCCAATAGCTCTATAAGTGTACTGCGCTCCTCCCAAATGTGTTTTCCTCCCTGGTGAGGTTTTCTGGGTGCATGAATTTCTTGGGAGGAATCAATCACTGTTTCCTCATCCCTTTCATAAGGTGAATCGGTTTCCATGTTCGCTACTGTATGGTATTTTCAATGATGAGTATGAAGAGATTTTAAATGAAGAATAATTGTTTGTTGTTTGATGAAAGGGATTGATGACTGGGACTATGAAGGAGGAACTATGATGCTAGTTGTAGGGCTTTTTGGGAGTGCAGGGTTTTGGGAATGCCAATTAGGGTTTGGGGTAATAATGGGAATTTGTTAGGTATTAGGGTTTTGGAAAGAGGGGAGTAGGATGAGCAGAAATGAGAGGGGAAATGGGAAATTAAATTAGTGAAATGTAGTGAAGAGGATGTGAAAATGAGGGAGGGAAATAAATAACAACAATGACAAAATTATAAACCCTAGACAATTTTTTCAATTTGACTGTGCAACAAACTAGGGTTTTATCTTTCACCTATTGAAACACCATGAAAGTTGATGAAATCTCTTGCAAAGGCACTTAGGAAGTTTCCACTTACTTGAGGAATGAAGATTGCAAGTTTCAGAGCTAAATGAGTTTGATTGGATGAAATTAGGGCTTGGAGGGCAAGTGCACCACACCCAGACACAAGTGTGCCACACCCCACTGGTGCGTCACACTCGTTCAAAATTTAATGTGTTTTCTGAGCTTTTGTGCATCGCGCTGACCAAGTGTACCGCACCTCAACCCAGGTGCGCTGCGCCAGGAGCTTTGCACAATTTTGTTGTGGTTTTCTTTTTCTCTTCTTTACCTTAAAAATGCGAATTGGCTTGCTCACTCTCTTTATGGCACACAAATGAACTCTTCAACCCAAGAAACACTTTATATACAAGGGACTTCAATTTTTCATTTACAAAAAACCCACTTTTCTAATGTTTGCCTTTCACTTTATCTTTTAAAACTCTATTTTGGCAGTTTAACTAGTTTTTTGAAAATTGATGGACTAACACTTTGAATCTCTTGTCTTTTTTGCAGGAACTAAAGTGCAAGAGCTTGGCATGTTGACCAGGGCTGCATTTTCGGACTTATTACATATAGGAAGAATAAAATTACATGAAAATTATATACATAGAAGAAAAACTCTGTTTTTCCTCAAAACAGGGTTTTGAGGAAAAATCAATTACTGAGAATGTCATTATTGAAATTTTTGATGTTGAGACCTTATTTGACCTCCTCATGTGCCTGCTAACCATTATTGAGCTTTTAAAAGACTTTAATGACAAACCATAGACCTAATGAGACCTAAAAACCCTAAAAATAACTTTTACAAATGTAAAGACAGAAAAGGACTGTAAATGACCTGAATTTTTGAAAATAGGCCAGTACGTAAAGACCATGAGGGAAAAATGATAATATGCCACTGCCATCAGATGATCCATGACCTAATGGAATGCAGTAGATTGGATGAGACACCTAAAATTCAATGCAACACGAGAATTTTGATCACTGATGGAGGGATGAAGATACCGACACTAACATTGGCTGCAATGGGGATGGTAGCTCCTTGGAGGTGCTAAGAACTATATATTTCTAGAAAGCAGATAGTTCCTCTTCCATTGGGCTATGGAGTCAATAACTTTAAAAAACCAAAACCAATATCTTGACTCAAAACTGACTTGATTTCAGGACTGAAATCTGACTCAAAACTGACTCTATTTCAAGACTAAAATCTGACTGAAAACTGACTCAAAACTAACTCAAACAATCTACACCAAAATTGAAATCAGACCTTCAGTTTTATATTCTTCACCTCTGGGCCCAAACTAAATGAATGATGACAGTACACACTTGCAATGAAGGAAATAAAATGGTATGTACAGTGATACATATGACAACAAGAAATATTGCAATGATAGTACCGTTTGAGTAGCCGACCATTGACTGTACCACCTAGACAATCTTCTCCATTCATTTCTTTCAGCAGGAAAGAATTTTGACCCTAATATGCAACAATTCTGAATGGTCCTTTCCACATATTCTCGAACTTGCCATGCTTGCCTTTGTCCTCATTTCTAGCATCCCATTTGAGTACTATGTCTTCAATCTGAAACTTCTCTGACTTTCCCTTCCGGTCATAGATTTTCTTGATTCTATCTTGCAGCCTGAAAGTATTATGGAAAAACTCCTCTCTCGTCTGCT
This sequence comes from Pinus taeda, assembly GCA_000404065.3. NCBI lineage: Eukaryota > Viridiplantae > Streptophyta > Pinopsida > Pinales > Pinaceae > Pinus > Pinus taeda. The sequence goes on along the minus strand of APFE030863786.1, from coordinate 10,411 downwards.
ATAAATGGATCATTTGTTTTATCCTTCGCTGAAAATGATCCTCTTCACTGCCAGCTTCCTGCAAAATTTTTACCACCGGGACTGCGAGAGATGTTGGGAACATCGTATCAACACCATATACTAGTTCAAATGGAGACCTACCAATTGATTTCTTCTGACTTACTCTATCTGCCCAAAGTGCATTAACAATCTTTTTGTGCCAACTCTTTTTGTTTGTTTCTAGCAGCTTTTTGATGATGTTAACCAATGATTTATTTGAAGATTTCGCCAATCCATTTCCTTGTGGATAGTATGCAGTTGAATGCCCCAAGGTAATTTTATATTTATTACAAAAGTCAATCATCCTTTTAGATTTAAAATTTGTTGCATTATCTGTAATCAACTTGTTAAGACAACCAAAATGTGACAAAATATTATTTTCGCCAAACTGAATTATTACCATATCAGTGGCCTACCGAGTGGGGATGGGCTCAATCCATTTTGTAAAATAATTTGTTGTTGTCAAGATCCACTTATGCTGAGCTGAAGATGTAGGGTGGATCTCTCCAATAAAATCAAGGCCCCACTACTGAAACAGAGCACTCACTTCAACCGACTTGAGAGTTAATGGCTGTAATTTTCTCCTTCCCTGAAAAATTTGACATTCGTGGCAACTTGTAATAGTTTTATAAACATCAGCAAAGAGGGTAGGCCAATAGTACCCTGCTCTCAAAATTTTATTTGCTGTTGTCTTCCAAAATAGGTGACCTCCACAATCCCCCTTGTGAAAATCATCCATGACTTGTTTTGCTTCTTCCTCAACCAAACAATTCAGCAACATACCTCCAGAATCTTTCCAATACAATTCATTATTCATAATACAAAATTTGGAAGCCTTTAATTTCAGAGTTCTACTTTTGTTTTTAGCCATTCTTGGAGGCGGTGAAAGATTTTGGAGCACATATACAATATCGGAATACAAGGGGAATGGATAAAATTTTTTGATACTTGAACAGGTGAGCTATCCTCATCTTCTTCAGACATATCAGCAATCAAGTTTATGTCCAAGGCATGCAAATTAGACTCCGCCATCAGTTTTGCCAAACCTTGCCCCTTGATGAGCTTTGTCAGCTTTATTTCCAAGTCATATTATAACAAAGCTGTAATCCATTTGCCTCGTCTCCCTTTCAGGTCTATTTGCACTAAAACATCTTTGACGGTTGCGTTAGGAACATAGGCTAGAATATGAGAATACAAAATATATACTCAGAAATATTTCACAACTTTCACCAAGGCAAGATCTTGCTTCTCAATAATATTATACTTTAAGGCTGCATCTCTTATTTTTCTACTAAAAAAGGCAATTGCCTTCTCAAGCTGCTCTCTTTTCTGCATTAGGACCGTTGCCATAGTATGCTCTGAAGCGAATGAAAAGAAAATAAAATCTTGGGAATAATCAGGGCTAATAAAAATTGGATTTGAAGAAAGGGCCAACTTTACCAAATTGAAAGACTTGATAGCTTCTTCGGTACAACTTTACTACAATATCTTTCTTCAACATGTTTGTGATTTCCCTCAAATTTTCTGCTAGATTTGGGACAAAATGACAGAAGAAGTTCATCTTACCGCTGAATGCTTGGATCTCCTTTTTAATACAGAGAAAATCGGTTTTCTAAATAGCTTCCACTCGAGTGGGATCGATGTGGATGCCCTCCTTAGATATGATGTGACCGAGAAGATTTCCTTCATTCATGGAAAACAAAATCTTTTTTGGATTAAGAGATATGCCATACTTTCTGCACCGCTGAAAAAAAATCGTCAAATGGTAAAGATGTTCCTCATATGAATTAGAAAAAACTGTCAAAATCATCAAGATAAACTACTAAAAATAAATGTTTCTCATTGGCAAAGGCGATATAGCCCGTTGAAAAGTTGCACAACATTCTTTAAACCGAATGGAATCTTGGCATAATGGAAAGTCCCCCACGGTGTGGTGAATGTTGTTTTGTTTCTATCATCCTCATGGACCAAAATCTGATTGTATCTAGAATACCCATCAAGCAGTGACATACGAGATGCCCCAGCCACTCTTTAAAGTATGTGGTCCATCTTTGGCAACAGATTTATCTTGCAAAGACACCTTATTCAAATTTCTAAAATCAATGCATAATCTAATTGCACCTATCTTCTTCTGCATGGGCACCAAATTTGAAATCCATTCTGAAAATCTGATTGGAACGATTATACCAGCCTTGTATAATCGATTCACCTCCTTCTCTATGGATGGAAACAACTTAGGATTGATCCTCCTTAGCTTTTGGCTAAATGGCTTTTGGTTTGGCTTGATTGGAATGACGTGCTGAATTATAATTTTATTACACTCCTTCAAATATGAATAGTCCCATGCAAATACATCAGTAAATGAAGATAATAAACTAATGTACTTTACCTTTAACTGAGGAGGTAATGGCTTTGACAACTTCACCATCTTTGGCTTTTTTGTTGTTCCAATATTCACGTCTTCAACTCCCTTTTCAGTTAGCATCAAACTTGGTTTCTGGGCTACATCATCTTGATCAAATAATTCCTCTAAAGGTATGAGGCCTTTAGGGATGACATTGTCTTTCAGCTGCAAAACTTCAATTTGATTTACTTCTAAGTATGGTTTGCCATTATCTTGCTCGCCATCTATAGAGTGTCTTGATATTTACCTTCATTTCACAAAAAATCTTCAATCTCCTTATCATGACACACTTGCTAATATGATTATCAGGGACAGTTGGGCGATGTTTCACATGAATTTCAAACTTATTGTTTGAATTCATCAGAATCTTCAAGTTACTTGCTACTATTGCAAGGGAATTTGCAATAACATTCTGTGCACGTGGAACAATCAAAAGCCAACTTGTAGGAACAAAATCTTACATTACTCAGGACCTTATTTGGTGAGAAAACAGGGTTGCGTATCCAAATACCAATTCCGGCACCTTCCCTACCTACTGCTCCATCAAAGTCCATACTCCACAAGCCAACTTCCTCTTCCAAATGCTGAAAGTCTGCATGTTTTTCTACCTTTGGCTACTGTCCATCTTTTTCTTATTGTTGGTGGAATGTTGACTGATCAGTGGTACTTTCAAGTATTTGCCTCTCTTGTTGAAGTATAGCTCTGAAATTTTTTGTAATCTCGGGTATAACTTCAACTTCAACTAATTGACTATTTACATAATTGAAACCACTATCAGAATAAAAAAAAAGACTCTAAATCTGTATGTACATAATTAATTGGATGATTCATAGGTTTCTCCTTGCTCATGATCATGTAATTCATATTTTTCTCTCTATATAACTTCCTCATTTGACCAAACACGAGAATAGTAACATACGATAAATCTAACTGCAATGACCCTTTGAGTTTTTCACCCTGTGATCTAGATAGAAGCATGCCAAATCTAGGGGGAATGTCGCCCACAATGACATCCATAAGAACATTTTTTGCTGGAATCTGATCCAAACTAATAACCAAATCTTTAATGAGACCAATACATCTTACTCTACCATAATCAAAGGAATGAAGGTCATGATACTTTCTAGTGATGTCCAAACCCGATTTTTCCATAATTTCCTTTGGCATGAGATTATGAGATGCTCCTGAATCAAACATGGCATTGTGAAAAACATAATCAAGCAATCTAAGGCTGATGTAAAAAGGAGCTACATCACTATCCTCATATTGAACTTATAATTCTAGACCAAAGATAAGTTCAGGTTGGTCATATTCTATGTTTACCATATCAGACAAAGGATCTACATTCAAAATCTTAGCTACTTAACCTTTATAACTGTTGTTCTTCATTATTTCAGTCAAAGGAATTAATACTTTTAACTTAGCAATTTCATTTTCTAAGCTAAAGGATATGATTTTCTCTACCTCTTTAACTGGAGCATCTTTCTTTTCACTTTTCTCCTTTGTTGCACTTGGCTGATTTGACTTTTCATTTGCTGATTGCACTTTACTAGGAGTAGCGTCGCCTAGCTCCTTTCCCTTTTTCTGCACATTTGGAGAGTCATTCTTTGGTGGGGCTACTTCCTTCATTTTCTAAATTGGATTGATAGGAACATCCCTACTCCTAAGTGAGTATTGCCTTTGCTGCGCTATCAATTCATTCATATTAATTCATGTATCCTCTCTGATATTCATCTAATTCCTCTTCTAGGACTGTTTCAATTACCAATATAAAATCTTCATCCTTTTGGATAGCTGGATTTTTTGAATACTCTTCGTCTTCAGTGATATAAATTGGCAAAATCATCTAGTGTAAAAAAGTGATTCTCTTCTCCAATTAGGGCCTCATCATCTTCTGATTCAGTGCCATGAACATAGTTCTACTATAATGGTGTTTTGACTTGCTGTTGAGCTGATGGATCTTGATCTCTTTGCTCCCATTTCTTGATTCTAAATTGTGGTTGCTCCTCACCATGGAAATTTGGATTTCTAACTTGTGTCTCAGGATTATCAGCAATGGTGAATCTATCAAACATATTTTCAATCTTACGGGACAAATGATCTGAAGTAGAAGCTTCTTCTTTTATAGTCACCTTCTTCTTGGTCTCTGTTCTAGCTCTCTTAGCTAAAACATTTGCTTTAACACTTACTGCAATTTTCTGCATGTCTTCCAATGTAGCTGGTCCTCTTTCTCTCAATTGATATGCCATATTAGGATCAAAGCCATTAGGAAATTTGATCAAAGCCAGCCCCATAAGTGGTTTAATGTCAGCTGGAATGCCATTATAAACAATATTGAATCTAGCACAGTAATCCTAGACACTTTCACCGACATTTCTCTTTATGTTCTCATACTCGGAAAGGATTTGAAGTGGATTTTTCTTTACCTCCTAGCGATCCAGAAATTATGTTTGAAGTGCTTCCAATGAATTGATTGTTCCAGCTGGCAATTCTCTGAACCACTTTCTGAATTCACCTCCAAAAGTTTGCACAAACAATGTCATTGTTGCATTATCTGCATCAATCTCATGGCGATCAAAGAAATCACTCATCCGATCGACGTGTTGATGTGCTGTGACACCTTGAGAAGCGTCAAACAATGGGATCTTTCTTTGATAATCAGCAGGCATGTTATCCAATATCTGTGGCAAAACAAGAGGTGCATATCTGGCAGCCATTGCTCGAGGTGGATTTACAACTGACCTTGGGGATGTAGGAGGAGTTGGAATGACCGGTGTATGACGTGTTGAAGGGGGTGAAGAAATTCTTGATGTTTGAGGTGTAGAAGGAGTGGATGGAGGTGAAACCACTACAAATTTCTAATCAGAGATGGCGGGTTGCATGAGAATGGTGGAAATAAAAGGAGTTTCAATAGGAATTTTTGAGTTAGATACGATAGCAGATGAACCAAGAGTAGTAGATGCATATTCTAAGAACTCGGGAATATTGGTAGCCACAATTGAAGTTTGAAGATTCAGAATATAAGCGTCAATTGATATATTTTCTCTTTCAGTTTCAAGATTCTTGACAAACTCAGGATTTAGTGTAGTAGCACCAACTGCACTTTCAGACTTAGTCTCAAACAAAGAGAGCTCAAAATTTTCATCAATGGAAGATCTTCAAGATATTCAAAAATGATCGGGCATGAACGAGATCTAAACATAGGGATCATAGAACTTTCTTGGAAAATAATTCTTGGAATGGGATTTGGGTTTTCATACATGGCAGGGGGATCAGGATCAGGATTTTCTCTAGTGTATCGTCTGGAATCCAGTGTGTTGAATTATTCCCAAAAATCAAATTGACATTATAATCTTGTTAGCCTACTAAATTCTAAACTCATCATCCAAAAGTCTAGAATTATTTGACGTACTAGGGCAATTTGCAAGTCAGATGTTCAGCTTATAAGACTAGACCAGAGATTGACTAAAGTGGCTTTTATCTACTTATGCACTCACAAAGCAATGTGCAGTTCGAAGGCTTCTTGGCATAAATTCAGGCTCTGTCTGTAGTTTATAAAGCAAAGAACACTAACAAACAAATAAGGTTTTCTTCCCCAGTATGGTCGCCACTATATTAGGGCCTCAATCTACCTCAGGTTGACAAAGGTAGGTCTAGGGTAACATCGAACTACGGTTAACCTGGTAGCTAGCCCTACTAGGTCGGACAAGGTTCCCTCTTTTCAATCTGAGGAAAATATAGAAAATGAAGTTTGAGATGACTGATGTAAAGACTAATTTTAGGTTAGGTATATTCTTAGAGGAGTTTGATTGAATTTTATGTTGGTTTGATGGCTCAAATGTGAAAGGTAGATTTGGGTCCGGGGAATGGACTCAGTTTTGCAGAGGTTTTTCTGGGGCGAGGTAGGAAAATGCTTTAGTACTTTAAATTGAGTGAGATGGATAGTCTTAAGACTGGTGAGGAGTTGGAGAGGGCATGAGAGTCTCAAGAGTCCTCTTCAAACAGTAGAAAACATAAAAAACTAAACAAACCCTAGGTATATCACTGCAACACCAATGCTTTCTACCTTTATCCTTGATTCATTTAGTTTCAGCAAAAAAGATAGAGATAATGGCATACATAAGCACATGTAAAATTGAATTACAGAAGAAGAAACAATACAAAATCAAATTACTACAAGAATCCCACAAAATGCTGCAAACCGTAGTCTATTCCTTTGCTAAACTGCAAAGATGAATGTACAATGTTGCTCAAAGCTTTCACAAGAGTCCAACCTTGACAAATGACTGAAAAAGTACTAGTTATAGGAAACAAACAACTCATTCTAGGATTTAGGGGTCGAATTCATGAGTTTAGGAGTTGTTCCAACAAGATCTAAACTAAGAACTCAAAAGTAGGTAGTGGAATAGCTTGCCTCTAAAATCTAGGAAATTGATTCATTCAGTTCAAAACTACCTTTTCATGATGTATCTACCCCCATGAGTGAATTTTCAACATTTTTACATCAAAGTCCATCAAGTTACATAAATTTACATCTTGAGTTTGACCATGAGAGAGAAAAAAGTAAAACTGAGAAAAAACTAGGCGAAAAACAGAGTTTTTTGGGCAAAAATGGCAATTTTTCATCCTGTGTGTCACGCCACTGTCCCTGTGCATAGTGCCTTTTTGCAGCTGATTTTGGAAGCCTTTCCATGCACCAAATTTTCTCCAAGTGGGCTTTTTGGAAAGGCATATCTGTCTACCTCCCAGAACAAGTGTAACTTTTGAATTTGGTGTCCATTTCCCCTGCAAAAGTGAGTTTTCCCGACATTGCTTATTGTGTGCCAAAAATGGGGAGAAAGGGCATTTTTGAGGTGTTTTTGACCCTTTTGGAAGCTCAAAACTTGACAAAACTTTATAGTAATTTCTAGGCATTCATAATTTTGCATGAGGAATCTAAAAATGTAAAGTTTTCTACAGAGGAGGTCCCTAGCAAAAGCGAGCACTGGGTGGCGCTACGCACCAGGCAAAAAATCCTATTTTTTCCTTCAAAAATTCAAAATTGACAAAATGTGTGCCAAATTTCTTGAAATTTGAGTTGAGTGACCTGCATCAAGTACTATGTTGGGCCAAGAAAGCGTCAGCCAAGATTTTGAGTCTATCTTGGTCTTTCTTCCTCCTCAAAGTTTTCCTCAACTTGGCCTTTAAGCTCCTTATTCTCGCTTTGCAAATCTTGTTTCTTGCCAAATAGTGATAGGCCATGTGCCTCAACATCTTTTTCTCTTTTTTGGCCTTATCCAATAGCTTCTCCAAGTGCATGTTTTCCCTTTCTAGCCAAGATTCACGATCAACTTCAATCTCTTGCTCTAGTGGTGTCAATTTGATTTTCCTCCTCTTGGTTGCTTGCCGGTTTTCTCTTATAGTTTGCAGCTCCATGATTGTCTGTTGATCCTCCAACTTCTTCTTCCTTTGCTCAAGGTAGTTTATAATCAACTTAGCTCTTTCCATGTTAAGAGCTAAGGCATGAATGTCATCGTCTTGTTCCTGGATGATCTCTTTGAGTTTTGAGCTTTGGGAGCCCAAATCAGTGTCCTCATCCTGAATGAGAATGAAATCTCTCTCTTGACCTTCAGAAGGCCCTTCATCATGCACTGGTTGTTTGCCTTTATCCTGTACCTACTTTGTTGTTGAATGAAATGAGACCCCTTCCACACCGAGTGGAGATAGTAATCATTTTGTTGTTGCAAATAGCCTCCTTGTCCCCTTTTGATAAGTGATGAATACTGACACACTGGTGGTTTGAGTCTCGTGCACTTCTTGCTGATGTGAAGGCCCTCCTCCCTCATGAAACACTAATGGGATCACTTGAGGACTTGTGAAAACCTCATCTGAAATGAAATCATCGCGTGAAACATTCAGCAAACTCAGCTAATGCAAAACCACAATCTTAATCAATGCAAAGTGATAAATGTTGTTGTACTATTGATGAGGAGGCTTTCTTTTCACTAATGTGGTCATTTTCTCAATATTCCGGCACATAAAATAGGGGAGGTTCATCATCCTCACCCTAGTGAAATGCATTAATAATCTAATATGGTAGGTGTACAAGCGAGAAAATCTCCCTTCATAGCTGAAGTATTTGATAATTAGTTTCATGAGTGGAGCATATGTGTCCTGTAGGTATCTGAAAGGGAACACCCTACTGATTTGCTTTTGACAGCCTGCTTTGAGATAAGGCTCATAATGTTATTTGTCCACTAGTTGTCCCTTATTCCACTGTTCACCCACATTCGGAATGCCTGCTGCTTCAGCTATAGTTTCAGGTGTCAAAGTAAATGTAACCCCTATCAAATTGACCTAGCCATTGTGAATATGGAGGACAAATAATATAGCAAGCTCGTGGTGGTATTTGACTCTTTCCACCGTCTCACAAAATTGATAGCAATACTGATGTTTGAAACGTGCTACACCAAGAGGACAAACCAATAGCTCTATAAGAGTAGTGGGCTCCTCCCGGATGTGTTTTCCTCCCTTGTGAGTTTTTCTGGGTGCGTGAATTTCTTGGGAAGAATCACTCACTCTTTCCTCATCCCTTTCATAAGGTGAATTTGTTTCCATGTTTGCCACTGTATGGTGTTTTCAATGATGAGTATGAAGAAATTTTAAGTGAATAATAATGGTCTGTTGTTTGATGAAAGCGATTGATGAGTGGGACTATGAATGAGGAACTGTGATGCTAGTTGTAGGGCTTTTTGGGAGTGTAGGGTTTTGGTAATGCCAGTTAGGGTTTGGGGTAATAATGGGAATTTGTTAGGTATTAGGATTTTGGTAAGAGGGGAGTAGGATGAGTGGAAAGAGAGGGGAATTGGGAAATGAAATTAGTGAAATGTACAGAAGATGATGTGAAAATGAGGTAGGGAAATAAACAACAAGGACAAAATTGTAAACCCTAGACAATTTTTTCAATTTGACTATGCAACAAACTAGGGTTTTTATCTTTCACCTATTGAAACACCATGAAAGTTGATGAAATCTCTTGCAAAGGCACTTAGGAAGTTTCCACTTACTTGAGGAATGAATATTGCAATTTTCGGAGCTAAATGAGGTCGATTGGATGAAATTAGGGCTTGGAGGGCAAGTGCACCGCACCCATAAACAAGTGCGCCATCCCCATTGGTGCGTTGCTCCCATTCAAACTTTAATGTGTTTTCTGAGCTTCTGTGCGCCGCACCTCAACCCAGGTGCATCACGCCAAGAGCTTTGCACAGTTTTTCTGTAGTTTTCTCTTCTTTACCTTAAAAATGCAACTTGGTTTGTTCACTCTCTTCATGGCACACAAATGAACTCTTCAACCCAAGAAACACTTTATATACAAGGGACTTGAATTTTTCATTTAGAAAAAACCCACTTTTCTAATGTTTGCCTTTCACTTTATCTTTTAAAACTTTGTTTTGGAAGTTTAATTAATTTTTTGAAAATTGATGGACTAATGCTTTGAATCTCTTGTCTTTTTTGCAGGAATTGAAGTGAAGGAGCTTGGCAAGGTGACCAGGTGTTATAGCTCCAAATCTCACCATTATGGTTTGTGATGCTGTACTCATGGCCTAGGGCAACCCCTCCTTCCAGACCTGGTCCAAAATCTAAAAAACAGTGTTTTATTCCCTGTACGTGACATTTCCCTGAGCTAAACGCGTGTATACGCGGGTTCATACATACCCAACCCGCGTATATGTATTAAAACACTTTAAAAAATATAAAACTCCTTATTTTCGGGTGGAGATCACAGGTTTTACATGCTGATCACCTGTTAGTGCCCGTGGCCTCAACTGCCCCCAACCAATTCCTAACTAAAAAAATACTTTGGAATTGGTATGAAAAGACACCAAAGGGAAGGCCTAAGGGAGAGGAGAGTATAGAGAAAGGTTATTATACCGAGATTTCCCCCTGATCAGGTCTGAAGACCCTTGTGCCTTCTGCACTTCCCCCATC
>APFE030863778.1:77552-113146 GCA_000404065.3 Pinus taeda | reverse complement strand
AAAATGACTAAGCTCTCTTGTGGCCCCCTGTGGAAAGAAAACAACAAGTGGGAGATTGTTGGGTTGTGTTATATTCTTTCCACGACTAACCTACCTATGGTTTTTCGGTCCATGGTTTTGGACGCGATGGTTTTTCGGTCCATGGTATTGGATGCTTCGGCATGTATAAATATGTATTGTAACATTGAAAGGAATATAATGAAAAATCAAGCTGGTAGTCTCAGCTTTGAGATCCAGTGGGAAATCTCTATGTATGAGTGTTTTATGTGTTATGCTCTCGCATTTTTATTTTTCCTGTGATTTAGAATTCGTATGCAGGTAATTTCTGTACGGGGTTAAAACCTACAATCTAGGACATAAAATAAATAAATAAACATTTTCAGCGTTTTGCTTATTTTGTACTCTTAGCATATCTAGTTGTTCACTAATATTTCCAAGAATATAATTTTTAATGTTATAAAGCAAATTACCAAGTTCTTCTCTAATTACTGTTTCGAATGCAGATTTACTTACCCTTGATATAATTAGGTCTCTTGGACTCATGTCATATTTTGACTTTCCTCTTGAATTATGTTTGCATAATTCACAAATTTATTGGAATGGCAGTTGAGAGACATATCCTTTACCCATTAGGTTAAGAATATCAAGACATTAATCCCTATAGATTTTAGTTAGATATTTTTTAATGTGTCAAGTCCTAAGTTATGCAACATAGCCCTTTTTACATTGTAAGAAAATCTCTCCACTAAATCTTCAAGGCTTTCATCCTCTTTTTGGGTCATTTTGAAAACTTCTTCCCTAAGCTCATGATTTATGTAATAATATTTGTATTTTTCTAAGAATATTATTTTCTTATCATCCCATGTCCTTATAGCTTTGGTTCCTAAACCCATGAACCATTTAATAGCCCCATCTTTTAATGTAGCACGCAATAATTTCAGTTTTTTAATATCAAGTAAATAGTCATAGGATATACACAATACCTCAAAAAAAAAATTGTTTATGTATACTTAGTTCTTAGTCCATAAAATTTAGGGAGAATAGATAGAGAGATGTTTTTCATGGTAGTAGTAGTATCTGTATATTGGATAGGGAATCCAAAAGGATCATCTTCTTCATGAAAACCCTCGACATATCTTCTTCCTCCTCTTCCACCTCTACCACTTCTTGGTATTCTACCTCTTCCTCCCCCAATTCTAGGTCTTTTCTCTCCATTATGTACTTATTCTTCACCTACCATTGTAGACTCCTCAGAGCTTATGTAGGGTTGTTTTCAACTAATTCTTCTTCCTCTGGTTCCTCTACTAATGGATTTTCAAGAAAATATTCCTCTTCTTCTTCCTCTCCACTAGGTATTTCTAACTCTTTTCCAATGAGTTGTTGAATTGTCGAAGAAAGGAATATGACTTCTTCCATTGGGAATGTGGGTTCTTCTACCACAGCTTCTATGCATGAATATTGTGATTCCCTAGGTTGAATGTTTTACCTTGTGACTTTAGGGAGTCTTATTCTACCTACAAATGATGGAATGTGTGTATTGGAAGGTGGTGTAGAACTACGTAGTCTAGCAGGGGTGGTTGGTGATGTGGGAATTGAACTACACCCCTCTACTTACAAATCTAACTCTATATTCTTGTTCTCTGTACATGCCTCCTAAATGATTTTAATTGTTAGATGATCCAAAATAAAATATTATCATAGGTTATAAAGTTAGAATAAAATAATTATTAATTTAAGATATTAAATTATTAATTATTAATCTAGAATATTTAATTATTAAATGGAGACATTTAGAATTACAATATTGTTGTAAAAAGATATGACTCTACAAATGTGTCGTATCTTAGGCTCTAACTTAGGAGAATTGTTAGTATGTTGTTTGAATAGCTTTTATTGTAAATGGACACTTGTTCTTTTATAAGTGATCCATAATTAGAGGTAGTTAGGACATTGAGCTTATAAATAGCTCATTGCAAGAGTGTTTTGTTGTTCGAGTGTAAACTCTTGCAAAATTCCAGATGTAATTTATTTTCTTATTAATAAAATTACATGTCTGAGGACACTTCTGCCATTATTGTGGTATCAGATCTCCAGTAATGCAGCTGATGTGAAGAGGAGATTCCAGCTCTATAAGTTCTTGGAAAGCTCCATTGAATTGATCAACAAATGATTAGTATGGAAATTATCCAGTTTTTTGTTTAAAAGGAAAAGAAATTTTAATATTGATTTTAGAATTTTAAATTTGAAAATCATTTTTTGAGGCTGTGATATTTTCTCCAAAAGAGGGTTTCCAATCTTTAATTTACAGTAGAAGGATGATATTATATATGTTGCTCTATCGAGGGCTTGCATTTCATTGCTTCAAAAATTTGTGAAAACAAGGATTAGACAAAATCGCTAATTTATTCACGAACTCAAGAGATATTGGAAGGGATGTCTCTGTCATGGTCCGATGCGTTGTCAGCACATTATGCTGATAATTTACTTAAATATTATGGTGTTTTTCTTGAAAAGAATGGTAGACAGGTAGGTAGACAACAGGTCCATCATACTTGAGCACACTACACCATGCTTCACTAAGTCCACCATGCTTAATAACACGAATAGTTGAATTGATTCTCACACAAGGGACCAATGTTGTAAAAAAATTCATATCTTCAAACTCACGGCTAGCAAAGCCAGTGTGAAGCCAGCCAAGATAGCGTGAAGCCAGCAAAGCCTGCAAATCAATATTAATGATTTGTAGGAGCCAGCGTGAAGCCACCAAAGCCAGCAGAAGCTAGTGTGAAGCCAGCAGAGCCACCGTGAAGCCAACAGGAACTAGCAAGAAGCCAGGCCAGCGTGAAAACCAACGTGAGCCAGTCAACAACCCATGTGGAAGTTGTCAACATGAAAGTTGATCAGAGAAAAGTGAATGAATGTGTTAATTGTTTTTTTCTCTGCATACATACTAGTTTTTGGTGTTGTGTGTTTTTACATTTCACAAAGAAGATATGCATTGGCTTTACACATTACTTGTGCTTTTTCACATTTAAAAAAAGGATATAAGCATTACCTCCATTCATTTTTTAATTAACCTAAGATTTTCACAAAGTTCTTTTAAATGAATGAGTTTAAAAGAAATTAAAAAGGAATTAATGTTAATGGACTGATAAGGATTTTTCTCTTGTTTGTAATTTGTAAATTGGAGAGATAAGGAATTTTCTATTATTTGTAAAATAATATTTTTGGAGAAATAAGGTGAGTTGGGTAATTTCTCGAAGAAGTGTTTTCTATTTGAATTTGGGTTCATCACATTGTAACTCAAAGTAATTTTACTTTGAGGGGGGGTAACAATTATTTTTTGTTTTTTACCAGGATTTGCAAGAGCATTGTAAAAGTCAAATTTCGAAAGTTACCTTGTAAATATTTGAGAAATTGACTAGAGCCAAGTGCAAAGCTCAGTAATTTTTCTCCTGCTTCAAAAACTATACAAGTGTCAAGGCCAAGCCCTGGTAAATCATTTTTTTTGCGTAGTGTGTTGCATGTTGTGTTGCCCATCTTGATATTTTTTTCGAGCCTAATTCTTGGAGTGAAGCTTCAACACTACAATGTCAAAGTTGATTAATTTTTTTTCTAATTCCGACAAACTTGAAGGCACAAAATATTACAAAACATGGCAATGCCTCATCGAAAGCACTCTCATTTATAAAGAACTTTGGCATGATATATGTGATGGTGATATTAAGCCAAATAAATCCACAGATGCATCTGCACTAGCAAAATGGGAATTTAAGAATGCCAAAGCATTAGCTCTCATTAAATCTTCTATTAATGATGAAATGTATGTCCATATAGAAAATGCTACAGATGCATGGTCTACTTTGCGAATTTTTAAAGACTTCTTTGATACTCGGCTTGAATCAAATAAAGTTGATCTACAATTAAAATTGTTGCAACAAAATTTGACTAAAGGAGGTGATGTCCTTGAATACATCTCCAGAGTTAAGAATATTAAGCAAGAAATCATTAATGTTGGTTTTCAAGCAGTAGATGATAGTTTTATGGTCACAATTTTAATTGTTGGATGTCCTTCTTCCTACACACATTTTTTGGAAACTCTACAATTAACTGGAAAGTTAGAGAAGCTAAAGTTTGATGATCTCTGTGAAATGTTGACCCAACATGATAAAAACTTTGGGAAGTAAAATAAAGTTGGTGAAGATGTCTTTTTCGCAGATGCCAACACTAGTAAATCATCAACTGACAGTTCTAGAAACAAAGGTAGAGGGAATTTCAATCAGCATCAAGTAGCACATAATGTACAAAGTCGAGGTCGAAGCCAAAGCAGAGGAAACAACTTTAAAAATGGCAACAGTTCCGGCAGGAGTAATTTTCAAGGTAGAGGAAATAGTCAAGGAAGAGGCTATTTTCAAGGAAGAGGAAATAATAATCAAGGTAGACAACAACCTCAAAACAGAAGTCAAAGCAGAGGCGGAGGACAATCTCCAAGAAGAGGAAGTTACTTAAGTCAAATTTTGTGTCGAAGATGTAACAAAGTTGGACATTATGCTGAATATTGTCGAACGCATATTGATAAAATCCCCAAGTTTCATCAGCACTCAGCACAATTTGCAAATGATCAACATGATGATAGTTTAGAATATGTCTTTACTTCTTCGCTGGCATTACAACTTCCCTCCTATCTTAAAAGTGATTATCAAGATGCTTGGATCTTGGATTCAGGGGAAACTCAGCACATGACTTGTCGACGTGACTTCTGTTGGAATTTTCAAGATTGCCAACTTAATTCCATCTTTCTTGCAGATGATACAAAACATACTCCTTATGGAAAAGGTGCAGTTAAATTTTCTCTCCCTGGCATTGGAGAAAAAAAGATTTCAAATGTATGGTATGTACCAACCTTTAAGAAAAAATTGTTATCTTTAGTCATGATTCGACAAGCAAGACATCAGGTAATTATGGAAGATGGCTTAGTTAAGATTAATTCAGTCAAACATAGCTTGCAAACTGTGATGACAGGTTATGAAGATGGAAAATTATTAAAGATGAAAGGGACAGTTATTCCAAGGCATTATGACTTTGCCGGGGCAATGACTACAGGAATTTCACCTATAATATTATGGCATGTAAGATATGAAAATTTAAATTTTGATAATATTTCTCAATTTCAAAAAAAAGGGATGGTTAAGGGACTTCCAACTTTCAAAAAGGAAAATGCAAAATGTGAAGCTTGCATTTATGGAAAAAAAAAGTTGAGAAATTTTTCCAACAAGTTCATGGCGTGCAAACAGGCTGCTACAACTAGTTCACAGTGATGTTTGTGGACCACTACAAACTTCATTCGGTGGTTGAAAATATTTCTTACTATTCATTGATGATTTTAGTTGAATGACTTGGGTCTATTTCTTGAAGAAAAAGTGAGAAGCATTTGAAAAGTTTACAATTTTTCGCCAACTTGTTGAAAATGAATTCAAAGAAAACATAGGCACTCTCATGATAGACAATGCGGGGGAATTCACTTCAAATGAATTCAAAACTTATTGCGACGATAATGGCACAAGAAGACATCTTACAAATGTTTACACTCCACAGCAAAATGGAGTAGTAGAAAGAATGAATCGCACCTTGTTAGGAATGGTGAGATCTATGTTAACTTTCAAAAAGTTAAGTCCAACATATTGGGCAGAAGCAATTCATACAACTGTCTACTTAAGAAACGGATCTCCAACTCCTTCTTTAGACAGAATCACACCTTATGAAGCTTGGTTTGGTTTCAAACCTCGAGTTAAACATCTTAGGGTTTTTGGATCAATATGTTATGCCTTAGTTCCGAAAGAAAAAAGAACTAAGCTTGACTCAAGAAGTTTGAAATGCACAATGATTAGATATTCTGATGAGAAGAAAAGGTACCGTCTTTTGACCAATGGAAAATTTATTGTGAGCGGCGATGTAATCTTTGATGAAACAGAAAGTAAGAGTGCTGAAGAAATAGAAAATCTTCTTCAAAAGTTAGAAACTAAAGGCATTCAAAGAAAAGAAAATATGAAAATTCAACCAAATTCACCAAATTGGTATGAACTTGATTTTCCTTCACCTGAAGATGATTCATCGAGTCCATCTACTTCAACAACACCATATGGATCTTCTAGCAGTTCATCCACATCTCCAAACAACAGCAGTTCTTCAGATAGTGATTCTCCACCTCCAGAATCTTCAACTGATAGACAAACATCAATTTACATTAATCCTCTTTACAATGATGGTGACTTTTCAGAATCTCAAACAAGTGAGCATCAACTACCAAAATGGGCAGTTCAACTTTTGAAAGGTGTAAGGCCTGATGAGCAGAATAAAACAGGAACAAGGAAGCCGTGAAGGAAATTTTGCCTTGCTAGCCAATGATTTTACTGAACCTTCCACATACAAAGAAGCAGTAAAACATAAAGAATGGCAACAGGATATGATTGAAGAATATCAAGCAGTAATTGATAACAACACTTGGAAACTTGTTGATTGTCCTCAAAATGTTAAACCCATCAGATGCATATGGGTTTAAGAATTAAGTACAACCAAAATGGAGAACTTGAAAAGTATAAAGCAAGACTAGTTGCTAAAGGTTTTGCACAATAGGAAGGCATTGATTATGAGGAAAATTTTGCTCCTACAACTAAATGGAACACCATCTGATTAACACTTGCATTGGCTACTTAGAAAGGATGGAAAGTTCATCAAATGGATGTAAAAAGTGCTTTTCTCAATGGGGATTTACAGGAAGAAGTATATATGACACAACCACCAGTTTTTGAAATTGAAGGCAGGAACATAAAGTCTACAAATTAATCAAGGCTTTATATGGGTTAAAACAAGCTCCTCGAGCTTGGTATGCAAAAATGGATGAATACCTTAGAAAAGTTGGTTTTCAACGAAGTGAATATGATGATACTTTGTATGTGTGACAACAGGTTAAATATTTGGTGATTCTTGTTATGTATGTAAATGATTTGATCATTTCTGGAAACAACAATGATCATATTGCACAGGTGAAAACGGAGTTACATTCAGGTTTCAAGATGACAGATTTGGGATTACTTCACTACTATCTTGGAGCTGAAGTCTTCCAATCGTTGAAAATAGCCACAAGAAATGCTAAAAATAACACTACTATAAATAGCATTTCAACCAGTGTTGAACATAGCTATAGGGAATGAAAAATGGAAGTGCTAAAAATAGCATTCTATAAATAGCATTTCAAGATACCTTCCTATTTTAGTCAATCCCTAAACTAAAATAATGAAGTAAAATTCGAATTTGATCTTAGTAGCTATTTGTAAAATAATTAATTAATTCATCTTGAGTTAATTAGTAAGGAAAATCAAACATGAAGTCTATGTGGGGACATGCAATAGTTTCTCCATTAATTGAGGAATTTATCGATCAGTTAAAGAGATAAGGATGAGTTGTAATATTGAGTTGTAATTAGTTGGCTCAGTTAACTGAGTCAAGTCTAGTTAGATTAATTCAAATAGTTTGTTGAATTAATGTAAGTTCAGGTAGTTAATGCTTGCATGCATGTAACTACTGCACTTCAGATAAATGAGTATTCTCTCATAAATAACTCATGCATGTCAATTCAGACAAAGACCCATTTGAGATTAGATGGAGGGGCAATGTACTATCAATTTCTAGAATATTCCATTATGAATATTCCTTGCATGTAGAAGGAATTCTTTCCTTGAGGATTTCGTAGTTACTTCTTCAGGTTTAGTGAGTGTGATGAGGCCAATTCACACATGTGGCTTCACTGGACCCCAAGAAAAACTGCACAAGTAAATAGGAGGCTTGGAGGGCTTGAGGAGGAAATATACTATGTTTATTCAGTCTTTGAGCTATATTGTTTGATTGTAGAGAGAGCAGGATAGCTTGAGAGCTTATTCTTTTTGTCACTTGAACAAGATTTCGACTTGTATGATAATACAGAGATTGGGTTTTTAGGCTAAGGCTTTCCCCGGGTTATTTCTTCTATGTTATGTGTGATTGATTTCTCATTCTCAGTCATATGTGTTCTCTTGATCTTGCTCAATTCGATTAAGCTTCCGCAAAGTGTTGTAGAAGTAGATATTGTATTGTGTTTTAGTATATTGCATAATCTGTTGATCTACAGTAGGAATTTCTACATGGTATCGGAGCAAAGGTGATCAAGGCAAAGAACAGTATACAAGAAGGAGAAGTTCGAAGTTTGTGGTTCCTAAATATAGAAATCGAGTTCTTATCACATCTCAATTTCACAAATGGTGTTCAATGGTTTAAGACTCGAGCATGCCCTTGATGGCAGCTCGAATTATATGGCTTGGAAGGATCGCATGGAGGCAGTATTAGAGGATGACGGTCTAAAGGACTTCATTGATCAAGAAGTCTCCAAGCCGACTGATGCTACTCAACTAGCAGAATGGAAGAAATGTGTGGCTAGAGCAAGGAGAATCCTCCTGGATGGAGTTTGAGACCACATCGTCTCGAGCCTCCATGGGAAGGAGACACCATTTTCGATGTGGAAAACATTGAAAGATTTATATCAGAACAATAGTGATCAAAGGAAACTGGCGCTGAAAGACAAGCTTTGTAAGATCAAGTGTGAAAAGGGAGACACGGTTTCTACATATCTGAACAAGCTCACCACCTGCAAGGATGAGCTTGGAAGTGTAGGGATCATGACTGCTGATGATGACATGGTGAGTCTTTCATTCCTCGGTCTTCCTAAGAGCAGGCATAGCTACCAAGGCTCGGTTAGTGGAAGAGAAAAACTACTAGATTGGGAACGACTTTGGTCGGATTTGATGCAGGAGGAAATCAAAAGAAGCACCAAAGATGGATCCTCATCAAAGCAAGATGATGAGGAAAATCTATTCTTAGCGAGTAAGGCGAGGAAATGGAAAGGTAAGGTGTCCCATTCCAAATCCGATTCTTCCCATGGTGGGAAGAAGATTGAAAAATCGAAAGTGCAATGCTTTCATTGTCATGAAGTGGGCCATTATGCTACAAATTGTCCATAGAAGAAATTAAAGAAGGGTTTCTCAAAGGGATCTAATGGTGAGGCACTGGCCTCACAGTTTGAGCCGAATTTATCGCTTATCACATGCATGGTTTCATCCATGGTGGGATGTGTGTGGTACCTGGACAGTGGAGCTTCATTCCACATGTCAGGTGATAAGAATCTTTTCAGTACCTTGGAGGAGAAGGATCTCCAAATGCGGATCGAGATGGGTAATGAAGGAAAGTACCGTGCTTCAGGTGAAGGTATGGTTGTGTTTCAGAGGGAGCATGGGGCTCCCCTCACCCTGACTGATGTAAAGTATGTACCAGGTCTAAAGAAGAATCTTGTGTCTATCACTATGCTAGAATATAAAGGCAATGATGTAGTCTTTAGTAAAGGAAAGGTATTCCTTAGGCATATCGGTACTAGACAAACAAAGTGAATAGGGATTTGAGTTAAGAATCTCTACAAGCTGGAGGTAGAACACTGTGTTGCTTTGATTTCCAAAGCTGAGATGGTGCAGAGCCAAGATGTTGGTGAGCTATGGCATAAAAGACTAGGCCACTTGCACCATAGAGCCCTGAATATCATGCAACAGATTTCTACTGGATTACCCAAGGGAAAAATTGAGCAGACGACTACATGCAAAGGTTGTACCTTGGGTAAGTATGTGAAATCTTCCTTTCTGGATCGAGACAATAGAGCTGAAGCAATCCTGGAGCGAGTTCACTCAGATGTTTGTGGACCTTTCTCTACAGCCTCCACTGCTAAACAAAGGTACTATGTTATTTTTATTGATGATTTTTCTCATAGATGCTAGATCTACTTTATGTAAAAGAAGGATCAGACCTTCTTGAGGTTTTGTGAGTTTAAAGCCTTGGAAGAGAAAGAATCTAGAAATAAAATAAAAGCCTTGCATAGCGACAATGGTGGAGAGTATGTCTCCCAAAAGTTTAAAGACTTCTATGCTGCAGAAGGTATTAAACGGGAGTTGACGGCACCCCATAACCCACAACAGAATGGGGTAGCCAAAAGGAAGAACAGATCGATTGTGGGAGCAGCTCGAGCAATGTTGCATGACCAAAGCCTACCAATGCATTTGTGGGCTAAGGCATACAATATAACAGTATACTTGAAAATAGAAGCCCGCACCATATACTGGGGATAAAGACACTTGTGGAGGCCTATTCTGGGAAGCGACCTGATGCAAGTCACTTCTGAATCTTTGGATCATCAGTTTACTGTCATGTGACCAAAGATGCCAGGAAGAAGCTAGACCCAACAGCTGAGTTGGGAATACTTGTGGGATACACGGATACACCCCACAACTATCGGGTGTACCTGCCTTCCACTTAGAGGACTGTGGTACGCAGGGATCTTGCCAATTTCTGGGTCTTGCCAATTTCTACCGCAGGTTCATGTTGGGGTTCTCTCATATCACTTGGCCCTTGTGTCAAGTCACCAAGGGAGGAGCGAAAGAAAAATTATTTTGGTCTCAATCTCAATAGAAGGCATTTGCAAAGTTGAAACATTGCCTCCGCTTTGCACCTGTGCTCACGTTACTAGAATTGCAACAACCATTTGAGATCGAGATAGATGCCTCTGACTATGCTATTGGGGAAATCCTTACTTAACAGGGGCATCCAGTGGCATATCATAGTGAGACACTTTCATAAATAGTCTGAAAGTATCCCACATATGAAAAAGAGATGTATTCCATTATGCAGGAATGCTGAGAATGGAAGCATTACATTTTGGGGAAGGAAACGGTCATCCACACAGACCACCAACCCCTGCAGTTCATATAGACCTAAGGGAAGTTGTAGAATGATCTCCATCAGAAGTGGTCCACATACCTCCAACATTTCCATTTGAATATCAAGTACAAGAAGGACAACACAAATAATGTTGTAGGTTGCCTCAGCCAACCACCGATCATGGTGTTAACCACCGTGCTCAACTATTGTGTGCACGAGACTTCTGATTGGCCACTTCTCTACAAAAGAAACCCAGACTTCAGCCACACATACCATATACTCTTGGAGGGTCAGCAAGTTCCAGATTTTCACCTCCAGGATGCTCTGTTATGCCACTTGGGACAACTTTTTGTTCCTTCAAGCAAGTGTCCCAAGATGATTTGGAAGCACACTACAGTCGGTCCACTGGGCATTTCGGGGTTGAGAAAACAGTGGAATTACTGCAGAAGTATTTCTATTTGCTAAATATTTGATAGGATGTTGGGAAGTACATTAAATTATGCACTTCTTATGCCATTGCCAAATCGACCATCAAGAAGCAAGGCCTTTATACTCGGCTGCCTACCCCTAGTCGACCTTGGGAATCCATCTCCATGGATTACATGTCAAGCCTTCCTTCTACTAAGCATGGCAATGACTATGTTTTTGTGGTCGTCGATAAATTCTTGAAGATGGCCATTATGGCAGCCTACAAGAAGAGTATCACAGTAGAAGCCACTGTTGAACTCTTCTTTAAACGAGTGTGGGTACACTTTGGGATCCCACATTCTATCATCTCATATAGAGATAGCAGGTTCCTCAATACATTTTGGTCCAGTCTCTGGTCGATTCTGGACACCAAGCTCACTAAGCCCACAGTTTTCCATCCCAAAACTAACGACCAGATAGAGGTCGCTAACAGGATGATCATACACATTCTATGCATGTACAACTCAAAGCATCCACACACATGGGGTGAGAGCCTCCCCTATGTCCAGCACAGCTACAACCGGGCTCTCCACAGCTCGACTAGCCATATCCCTTTTCAGGTGGGCTTGGGATTCCAACCACTATTTCCCATTGATGTGGCCATACCATTTGTTGTGACTCAAGCAGATTCGGATCATGTCAAGTCTGGAGCCAACAAGACAAATAGCTTCATTGAGTACATTCAACACATCCACCAATAGGTCAATGACATATTGGACAAAGCCAATGCTAAGTACAAGCAGTGGCATTATCAGCATCGGGTGCCACACAAGCTCCAGGTGGGCGACAAAGTTTGGATACATTTACAGAAGGAGCACCTCGTTGGGCCCCTCCACAAGATTCACCCGCCTTGATATGGGTCATACACCATCACCAACGTTGTGGAAGATAATTCTTTTGAGCTCAGCATTACCTCATTCCTTGGCCTGCACCCAGTGTTCAATTTGGATTGCCTTCGGCCATACTTTCCACCATTACTTGACACATCTATTGGGTGTTGGATCTCCTCAAGGAAATTTTTGGGGCTTGAAGCCCAATTTTTTACTATTCCGATGTAAAGACTCTGTGATTCGTGGGTGCGGGGCATGAATATGGTAAATGAGTCAGAGTGTTGTCCGCCCTCATTTTTGTAATTTCATGTCAGTTTGAGAGATCTACCCATGGTTCGTGGACCATGGGATTGTATAAATAGAGCGAGACTCTAAGTGCAAAGAGAGATCATCATGAAGGAATGGAATACCTAATAAGGAGGTATTGAGTCTAAGTGTAGAGTCGTGTCTTTGGGTCGTAGAGTAGGAGAAGGCTCTGCAACTGAGTGCACAGAGGCCTAGAAGTCTGTAGCTGAGTGCGCGGACCCCTGCAGTTGAGTGTGCAGGGCAGGTTGAGTCTGTAACCGATTGAAGCATTAATAAAGATAAGTTTTACAATATTTTTTTATATATTTTCCTGTTTTATGCATTCAAGTATATTGGGTACGAATTGCAAGTTTACTGTTTATTTGTTGCGCGAACTTATATGAATGTGCTGAATAAGTGAATATAATATAAGGTATCTGTTTACGTGAAGATAAATAACTATTATAAGAAGATAAGTAAGATCTGTGGAGTGACTTGGGGAACTAGCACAGGTAGTTGCTTTAGCAGCACGAAGCTCCTCAGCCCCTGGTTAGGGCTGCACAAAGTCGAGTATAGTAGGGCGTGAAGGCCTCGCAGGTCAGGAAAGTGCGCAAAGTGACTTGTGCAAAGGTATTCACAGTTGGACTAAATTGACCCCTCAGACATCTCAAGGGTGCGGAAACTTGGTTCCATCATCCTCCCATACTGGTTCGGGTGAGACATCAGCCCACGCTCCATGGACTGTTGCCGAAAGGGCTAGTAGTACACGGATTTGTTTGGCTAATTAAATTTGAACCTGGGTCAGGCCCCATCAAGCCAACAATTGGTTTCGTTGTCGGGACCGGAATATGCATAGAGATGCCTGATATCGTATCATTGGAATCCAACTAAGAAAGAAACTAAAGGTTGGTTGGATAGGAGGATTCATTACTAAGTTCGCAATAGACACTACAGTTAGCTATAGAGAGGCAGAGCGACACTTTCTCAAAGGACCACGAGGTAAGTACGTTAAGTCTCTAAACACTTGGATTAAAATGCTACTATGTGAAAAGCGGATTATGTGAATACATTGATGTTCGAGGCTATGGAAGGAGCAGAATTTACAGAAACGAAGGTAGTGCAGAACCATAAACTAGCCCCTTGATTTCACCTCCACGAGAGGATGAGGAAGAGCTCACGAAGGTCTCACTAAGAAGTGCGATCAATTTGATAAGGCAAAGGATTCCATGCATACTACCCCCACCCATGCCACCACCAGCTTCACCGCCTTCACCCCCATCTTCGCCCGTACCACCTCCACCACCATCATGAGTCAACATGGCAAGCGCAATAAAGTTTCCGGTGTTCAAGGGAGTAGGAAATGAAGAGCTGGACCAGTTTTGGTTCATGATAAGGGTTGTATGGAAAGTGCAGGGAGTTACATATGATAACATAAAGAAAGAAACGTTGGTCAGCACTCTGCAGGATCGCGCGCTAACATAGTATATTAAGCATTCTAATGACAATTCGAATGTGGGGATCACGAATATCCAAATTGCATTGAACACATAATTTAGCAAGCCGAATTCAGAGGTGCAGTCGATCATTAGGTTCAAGGAGATCACAATGATACCAAGAGAGACTGCTTGGGATTTGGATCAGATACCTAAATGCACAATTCACGAAGCTAATATGACTTTGATGGATGGACAGCACCGTGAATGGTTTGTAGCATCGTTAACACTACATTTAAGGAATATGTTGTCACAACAAAGGTTAAAAACTAAAGCAAAGACCTTGGAGATTGAGATGAGGCTGCATGAAACCCTGATATAGGATCCTAACCTGGGAGTTTAGTAGATCCATGCACATTTGAAAAACTTATGCCTTGAGATGCAGAGTCTGAAACAGGACATGACAGCTCACCCGGAAGTGCGCGAAGAAGTATGGTGCATAAAATGCAAGGGTCAGGGACATGACAAGGACCATTACCCGGTGTTCTAGAATTACTTCATGGGAGGAGGACTGATGTCGTTAAGAACAGAGGCCCAAGCAGGACCTAGCGAGGTGCCTGCTTTGTGGTGTGTGATTTGTCAAATAGGAGGAAAGCATGTTACGGACAACTGTCATCTGTTGCAGAAGTACACACAAAATTCGCAACAGTGGTTCTCTAATTTTGTAGATCAATGGGACATGATGATGGTACTTGTAGAATCTATGAGTTGATGATGGATAGGACTTCCACCTATAGAGTTCAGGCCAAAACACAGCCCCTTGACCAGAACACAGGAGTAGCACGAACCAGATTTCAGGGGCACAGACAATGTGGAGGAGGACCAAGAAGAGGTCGCGGACTGCCGATATGTTACAATTGCGGGGGGGCATGACATTATGCCCATGATTGTATGAATTGAACGCATCCATCATGTCTATATTGTACCTTGTTTGATCATGAGACGGAGGATTGTCTCAAAATGATAACTAGGTTGCACGGCAAGGGAGCGCTCTAACCTCACCTGACTCAGAACCTGCAGATGATGAGGTCTGAGCCACGTGTGGAAGACCCCAATGTGAAAATTGTGCTCTGAAGTGGAATTACAACACGAGATGATAAAGGCAAACAGCCTAAAGATATTACTTGGGTTCGAAAGGCTCTAACGAAAGAACCAGTGTTTGATTTGGAGTGCACTATGGAAACCTTCATGGAAGCTAAATCGACCCCTCAAACATCTCAAGGGTGTAGAAACTTGGTTCCAGCATCCCCCATACTGCTTCGAGTGAGACCTCAGTCTGCGCTCCGTGGACTATTGCCGAAAGGGCCAATAGTACAGGGATTTGTTTGGCGAAGCTCTTCCTAGCTTCCATGAAGGTTTCCTTAGTGCATTCCAAATCAAACTCTGGTTCTTTCGTTGAAGCCTTGCTAACCTAATTACTATCTTCAGGCTATTTTCCTTTATCATCTCCTATCATAATTCCACTTCAAAGCACAATGTTCACATTAGGGTCTTCCTTGCACAGCTCAGACCTCATCATTTGTAGGTTCTGAATCCAGGGAGGTTGGAGCGCTCCCTTATCACGCAGCCTAGCTATCAGTGTGGGACAATCGTCCATCTCAAGATCAAACAAGGCACAATACAAACATGATGGATGCATTGGATTTGTACAATCATGGGCATAGTGTCTTGGCCCCCCGCAATTGTAACATATCAGTTGTCTGCGACCTCTCCCAGGTCCTCCTCCACCTCAACCTTGTCCGTGCCCCTAAAATCTGGTTTACGCCACTCCTGTGTTTTGGTCAAGGGGCTATATTTCGGCCTGAACTTTGTAGGTGGGAGTCCTATCCATCATCAACTCATAGCTTCTACAGGTTCACTCATCGTGTCCAACTAATCTACAAAAGTTACAAAACAACTATTGTGAATTCTGTGTGTACTTTTGTAACAAATGGCAGTTGTCTGTAGCATGCTTTCCTCCTATTTGACATATGGCGCATCACAAAACAGGTGCCACGTTAGGTCCTGCTTGGGCCTCCAATATTAACGGCATCGGTCCTCCTCCCACGAGGTAATTTGTGAACACCAGGCAGTGGTCCTTTTCATGTCCCTGGCCCTTGAATTTTACGCACTATACTTCTTTGCACACTTTCGGGCGAGTTGTCTTGTCCTGTTTTAGACTCTGTATCTCAAGGCATAAGTTTTTCAACTATGCATGGATCTGCTGAACTCCCAGGCTAGGATCCTATATCGGGGTCTCATGTAGCCTCATCGCGATATCCAAGGCCTCTTCCTGAGTCGTTCACCTCTATTGTGACAGCATGTTCCTTAAATGCGGTGTTAGCGATGCTACAAACCATTCGCGGTGTTGTCCATCTGTCAAAGTCATATTAGCTTCGCGAATTGTGAATTTCAGTCTCTGATCCCACTCCCAAGGGGTCTCACTTGGTAGCATTGTGATTTCTTTAAATCCAATGATCGATTGTTCCTCTGACTTTGGCCCGCTAAATTCTCTATTCAACACAATTTGGATATCCGTGATCCCCGCATTCGGATTGTCATTAGAATGCTTAATATACCAGGTCAACGCATGATCCTGCAAAGTGCTGACCAACGTTGATTTCTTTATGTTATCATCTGTATCTCCCTACGCTTCCCATACAGCCCATATCAAGAACCAAAACAGGTCTGAGTCTTCATTTCATACTCCCTTGAACACCGACAACTTTATCACGCTTGCCATATTGACTTGTGGTGGTGGCGGAGGTGGTACGAGCGAAGATGGGGGTGAAGACGGTGAATTTGGTGGTGGTGTGGGTGGGGTGGAATCCTCTACCTTATCAAATTGATCACACTTCTTGGTGAGACCTTCGCGAGCCCTTCCTCATCCCCTCGCATAGGTGAAATCAAGGGGCTAGTTTCTAGTTCTGCACTACCTTCGTTTCTGTAAATTCTCCCACTTCACATAGCCCCAAACATCAATGTATTCACATAATCCACTTTTCACACAATAGAATTTTAATCCAAGTGTTCAGAGACTGAACATACTTACCTCGCGGTCCTTTGAGAAAGTGTCTCTTTGCCTCGCTATAGCTGACTGAAGTATCTACCACGAATTTAGTAATGAATCCTCCTATAATCCGATCGAGCCAATGATCAATAGCGTGCATGATCTTATCCTTCGATGCTTCCAATATGCGCAACAACTTTGGGGTCCACACAATAGGACTGTCGAGCTTGCATCTTCCTTGGTTATCTTCTAGATTCGCGATCCACTTGTACAGCTCAGTAGGGAAAGATGCGAAGAAAAATTCATGGATCTCTATGTACAAGTAGCAGTCTAACCACTCTTCTTTTGATAGGCATGGATTCCTATTCTCCTACGCCACGAACTCGTGAATTCTCTTGTCCAACGAACTTTCACTTTCTTTCTTAGTTGGATTCCAATGATACAACATCCGACATTGCAGAACATCTCACACCAACAAAGTTAAATCCAGACTGCATGGAACAAGCTGCAATTGATTGGATCATGGACACGTAGATCAAAAAAATCACTAGCATAATATCCAACTATATCGAGTTGTCAAAGACGACCAACTCTTGCACCAAGGAAGATGGCTCACTAGGGACCAAGTTCAACAGAAGTTTCCTCATCTCATGGAGGAACTCAACACAATGGAGACCATTGCTTCCTAAGGGGGGAGTAATAATCCAGGTGGATATTTGTGGCCACCATCCTTTTCCACTTGGACCCTCACCATTGTTCTTTCATTTTTTTCAGTTTCCTTAATTGTAGCATAGTTTACTATTTTTGGCAGTTTTTCGGGTCCTGAACTTCCGAAGCCGTTTTAAGGCCCTAAACAACGTTTTTTTGGCAATATTCCTTTATAAATTTCTTGGAGATCATGTTTTTAGTTGTATTCCTCAGAGATATATTTCTAACGAGGTATCATGCACGTCAAATGGAGATAATATGACCAATTTACGACCCCAGGATGTTGGCTGCCCAACTGACCCTAACGGGGCCCATAAACTCTTGGTGTTACATCTCCTCGGGTTAGGATTTTGGTTGTTTACGGTTTTCTCTTATTGTTAATTAATAAAAATTCCCTTGAGCCTCATTGTAACTCAATTCATAAGCATGTATCTGCCACATCTCTTCTCAGAGATAAGCTACCTTCACCTAAGCTAGTCTCATTTCCATTATGTTTGTAAGCATATCTCATTATTTGATATTAATGAAAGGAAGTGTTATTTCTATTGCATCTCTGTATTTATGTTTATATCTGTAATTTTTTACGTTCCTGTTTAAATTCGGATCATCTAATGAACAGGGTGTTTATTGGACCGAATATGTTGGCTAAGATGGAATAGGAAATGCATGTTATCAAAAGGAATATAAAGGCAGCACAGGACAGGCAGAAGAGTTATGCATATCAGAATAAATCATTCAAGGAGTTTCAGGTTGGGGAGCATGTGTACTTACGCATCAAGCCCAAGAGGAGCTCCTTGAGGATTGGATCATATGCCAAGTTGACACCTCGATATTTTTGGCATTTTGAGATCACTGAGAGGATCAGATTGGTGGCCTACCAAATTGCACTGTCGTAAATAGTGAAATTCCATGATGTTTTCCATGTTTCATTGCTTAAGAGATATGTGCAGGATGTTGATCATGTGATTGATTGGTTTGTATTACAGGTCAAACGAGAGGTAGAATTCCATCTAGAACCACAATGTGTATTGCAGTGGAAATAACTCATGCTCGAAAACAAAGCAATCGAGCAGGTCAAAGTGCAGTGGAAGCACTTTGGGCCTGATGAAGTTACAAGGGAGATGGATGATCAAATGTGGGATTTGTATTCTTCTTTATTTATTGATTGAGAATATATGTTTGGTATATGCATTTTGGTTTATGTTTGTATATGCATATGTGTATTGTAGATACTACAATGAGTTATCTTATAAAGCTCAAATGAAAAGTGTGTTATAAATAATGCATCGAGTTGTGTTATAAAGCTCCAATAAGCAGTATGGTTTTCATGTTTTCAGCAATTGGTATGATGTAAATGTTGCATCGATTTGGGCTATAAGGCTCCATGGAAAGCATATTTTGCTGGTTATAAGCATCATCGAACACCGAGGACGGTGTTCCCCCAAGGGGGGGTGGGGGGGGATTTGTAACATCCCCTAGTTGATTTTCCATGTAAATAAAATAAGACCAAGGTCATGGGACATGTATTCTAATTCAAAATTTGAATGTTGGAAAAAACACTTTAGTGCTTCACTTGTGATTAAT
The DNA here is from genome assembly GCA_000404065.3 of Pinus taeda. Classification (NCBI taxonomy): domain Eukaryota; kingdom Viridiplantae; phylum Streptophyta; class Pinopsida; order Pinales; family Pinaceae; genus Pinus; species Pinus taeda. Next base: position 94,001 of record APFE030863778.1, on the reverse strand, counting down.
TAATGGCTACAGAAATTGACAAAGGCATTGACAAGGAAAAGAGGCAATAATTAGCGTTTATTTATGAAAATAAAGGGAAATAGGAGAAAAAGAAGGTGTAGAGAAACAGATTTGCATGGAAGAGGAATTAGAGGAAAAATGAAGGAAAATGAAGAAAATAGAGACATCAATGATCAAAATACTTCGTAGAAACGGTTCCCATCTTTTGGCTTAGTTTTTGTTGGTTTAGCTTTTTTACAGTTTGGTGGTGGAGCTATATTTCACTTTCATTCTCTCGTACTCTTTCACACTTAGAGAATTCTTAGAGCACTATAGTATTCACTTAGATTTGGAGAAAGAAGGCAAAGGAAAACAAGGAGCGCGAGGAAGTAGTAGAATGATTAGGGATAGCTGGATTTCTTTGTGGGTAACAGGTTGCATATGTGATGTCCTTACTTATTTTTGGATGCATGGTATATGCATGTGATTCCTTGGTTATGTGTTGCCATTATCATGGATATTTGCTTGGATTGACAATAGTTTCAGCCTTGCCTTTCCATTCCCTAGATATCCATGGTGTTGTGGGTTTTTCCACTTATTTTTTTGGTTTGTTCTCAGTTTCTCGATGGTTGTGGGTTGGAACAAATGCTCTAGAAGCCCTAGAACAATTTTGGGTTGAGTTACTAGTTCCTGGAGTCTTAGGTTGGGACAAACGCTATTGAGCCCTTGATGGGTTGAGTTACTAGTCCTTGGAATCGTGGTTGGAACAAATGCTCGAGAAGCCTTAGAAGGTTGTGAGTTGAGTTACTGGTTCCTAGAGCCGTGGATAGGTTGGGTAGAGACCAATTTGGTTGATGTTCATGATTTCTAGATCGTAGAGGTGGAATCGTTGTGGTTGAGGATTTAGGTGGTTTGGCCTCTAGAAACCCTGGTAGGTTTTGTTTTGGTTTAACCCTTATGATCCCACATTCATGTTTGGAATATGGCGTGGGGGTGATTAGCTAAAAGAGAGATTTGGTTCAGCCCAATCTATGGTTGGATGGTACTTGGAAGCTCCTGACTTGGTTGCCATTTTCATATGTGAATAAGAGCTATTTTCCTATTATGATTTATGAATACTTTCACTAGTTATGATGTTGATATTACGGTTGATTTGTCATGGTTTCTATGTTGGTTATTTTCTATTTATATGTTGGTTATACGATGTAATCTATCTATGGATATTCACATGTTTTGATAAGTTATTTATTGGTTGATGAATTCATGGAATAAAAAGTGTTATTGTAGCTAGCTAGAGAGGGCTTAGAGCTTTCTTGGTGATTCTCAAATGAAAGCTATCAATTTATGATCAGATATGCATTCATGACTTGTAGCTTACAATTTTTCCATGTGTTTACCGAAATGTTCGTTATGGTTTAGGAATTCTAGGTCAAGTTCTTACTTCAAGTTTGAATGTTTGTCATTGTCATCATGTTAATTATGATTCTAGAAAGTTACAGGTAGTTATGGGCAATGGTGTGGAGGCTAGCCTAAAAAATTGGTTCAGGTCTCGTAACCACTGGCACTGAACTAGGTATTTCAAGTCATAATCGCATGGAAGTAGGCTTGTGCATGTGGTTGGGGCCTCATAATCACACGCTTTCCTTGTTGTGCATGCAGTTGGGGTGCTAGGTCAGAGAAAAAAGGTTCCAACTTAAGGATTGATCACTTAGGGTGTTTTTTCAACTCATGTGTTATTTGTAGTCCTTGTAGGATGTCAGTAAGTGTTCATTTTGTAGGACCCACTTCCTTAACTAGAACTTGGAGGCTGATTCATGTCATAGTGACACTCGTCCCATGTTTACTCTGGTGAGATTGTGAATTTGGGTAAATGTGGGAGGAGGCATTACACTTAGCCCGAAGTTTGATTGAAAAAAAAGGGAAACTCAAGATATATAGTAGATGCATCCTCCCAAGTGATAGAAATAGGAATGTACAGGCCACATTGGACCTTTACCAGTTCCACCATGCTATTACACATCAATTTTTCACATCCATGCAAATTATGCCAAATTAAGATCTTTCGATATCTAATGAATTGTTCTCATGAATTCCTGAGAAAGATGGATGAAATATCTCTCCCTGAAGTGTAAGAATCATGGATTATTTACCTGGAAAACCCTAATTTTAGAGTTTTTTCCAAGTGAAAAGATCACAACCTATGATGTTACATGTTGCATAATAAATGAGTAGTGATATCATTGCAAATGACTTTCATTAAAAGTGCAATGGTATTCTTACATGGGTACAAATAAAAAAATAAAGGGTAAAAAAGATTTCTTTCTAGAAACCTCGTAAATGGTATCTACTCCAAAGCGGTGGAGATTGGGCTTGAGTTTCTCCTATCCTGGGTCTCATTCCTCCCTTTATGGATCTCATTTCTCCCTTTATGGATCTCAGCTCTTCCTTAGTGGATCTCAACTTCCACTCTTTACCTATAAGTACAATGCACTCAAAGACAAATGGGTTGCCATTTTTTGACTCCTAAATTATACTTATATGTTTTTCAAGTATATGTTGGGGAATTTTATATTACAAGGTTTGGATTGAGGATAATTAGAAGAAGGATTTTGACATCAAGCCCTGGTTGTAATTCTCATTTTCTTCAATTTAATACAAATTGTATTTCTTCCTCACATTCATTATCCATTGTTATAATGTTTGGTACAAGATTCCTTGATCACTTGTATGGGTTATATTAAATTATTTGTATATTGATTATCTATTTGTTGATGTATTTGCAGGTCTTCATTCGAAGCATCGGAGGCAGGATTAAAAGTTGCATCCAACAATAGTAAGGATCATCATCAAGCATTTCAATAAAAATGGTATGTATCATTAATTTTATTGCTTGTGTCTATGATTTAATATTGATGAACCTAGAGAAACTTGTACATGCTTGTTTGTTCGTTCCTAAGCCTAGGCAGATTTGTCCTGTTAGTAGGATAAGATTTTTCCACCAAACAAATTGGTAACTCCATTGGGGAACACGTTTTTCCTTCAGTTTCCCTTGTTTTTTGAAAATTCCACCATTTTAACAAGCTCAAATCCTAAAAGTTTACTATTATAAATGAAAAATGAGACTATGAAAATGGAGAGGAGGGATAGAACTCTTACCTAAAAGAAACGACATCTGAAATAGTCCATCGGATTGGCCGCAATCTGCTCTAGAAGAACGAGGGTAAAAAGGGCTTTTCTAGCTCTGCAATGGGTAAAACTCAAATGGTGAAAATGAAATTACTTTCTGTCCTTTTATATGAATTGAAGTTATTTTTAATTGCTTTACCAATTTTTTCCTAATTAATTATAATCAAGCCCTTTGTAGTCAATTTTTGAGAAAATATAATGATTGTTTACTTGAGTGTGCAAATAACATGTTGATACTTTGAAACATAATCTTATGGCATGAGTATACTTGTATCACATTTTTGGGCTCATTAAAACTGTATGAAAAAAGGAAACCCTTGGAGTTATCTTTAAGCTCTTTCCACACTCTCTAAACATGAAAAGATAGTTGAGTAAGCTTGTTTTCTTCACACTTGTAAAAGTATTTGAACAAACATTTAACCAATTTAAGTTTATCACTTTTCTGGACTGAGTAAACTATATATGAAAATTGAATACTTTAGTCAATCATGACTAAAAGAGTTCTCTCTTGTATTATTATATACGTTTTTTTCCTCAAGAGACTCAATTTATGAGAATGACTTTATAGAGTTTCCTTTTTATTTCTTTTTCAAACTCTCTAAATGTGAAAAAGAAGTCAAGTTATTCCTTCATTGGACTCGTAAAACGCAAACAATGTAGGACTCATCCATCATAATGAGACCAAACCACTCCTTCGTAGGGTTCGTTAAAAATAATCTGAAGGATTCATTAGAAGGATGAACTAATATGACAAGAATATGTTATCCTCCTCAAACTTGTGTAAAAATAAAGAGGTACTTTCCAGTAATGGTGGGGGGAATTGGAAAAGAATTATTCATTTTTTGTATTTGAAAGGATAGTAAGTCACTCTTGAACATGACACTCCATCATTTTTTCGTGTTAGGGTTGGGAAATCCATTATTCTATCATTTGAATATACCTCAGTGAAAGTCTTCATGTTGATCTCTGGTCTTGTTTTGAGTCAAATGTTTCCAAGTCATTAATGTGTCATAAATATGTTCAAGAGAAGTTCTACCTTAGTTAAAACCATTTTATAGTATTTAAAGCCTTTTATTGTGTCATCCATCCCTGGGTCAGTCCTGAATCACTCCTCTTTTTTTCTTCAAAACATGATATTGTTTTTCGTGTCACAGGCCTTCCTGCAACAGATCGCTTCCTATCGCCTTTAGCACATTATCTAGGAAGTTGATCTAGAAACCCCTTTCAGTACCTTGGAACTTGCATGCCTCAATGGCAGGTTTCCTCACCTTCGCCAACAAGTTTTCATCATTGACCTTTGATGGAATGATTTTATGGGTGTTTGACTTAAGATCATTTATTCACATCCCATAGATTATACAACATTAAGTTGAGGACCATGGTCATTATTGGTGGTTTCTCTTGCATCTGTTAACAGTTATCATCATTGGTAGATAATCAGATGGTTTCTACCATGTCCGATGTCAAGAAATTTAATCACATGGTTATATTTGTATCTTGGATAGGTAAGATGAAGGATCTGGATTTTATATTATACATCCAGGTTGCATGGAGTTTTGAGTATTCATGATTATAGCATGGATCCATGATGTATGTTTGGTGGCCATGACTTCATTTTTTATATGGATCTTTGCACATTTTGATACCTTATTTGAGGTACTTTTACTTTCAGAATGGTAATTCCTACCTAAGAGATGATCATATGACCATATTGTACTATAATTGCTATATTGTTGACTTGCAAGTTTCCAACCAGTGATTCATTGATTATAACATTTGCATGATAAAGCACTTCAGTCATTTCCACCTTTCCTGACATTGTATTGTAGGGAGAAATCTATTACACATTAATTTGTCACAATGATGACAAATCTATATATATTTATATCGGATGAACTATTGTCATGAATCCTCGAGAAAGATGGAAAAAATACATCTCCATGAAGTATAAGAATCCTGGAGTATTTACCTCAAAAGCACTAATTTTAGATGTCATCGCAAGTGGCAATATCAGGACCTGTGATGTTGCATGTTGCATAATAAACGAGTAGCAATATCATCACAACTAACCTTCATTAAAAGTGTGATGGTCTTCTTACATGGGTAAAAATAAATAAAAAAGGGTAAAAAAATCTTCCTTTCTAGAAGCCTCATAAATGGTATCTACTCCAAAACATGATGGATATTGGGCTCGAGTTCCTCCTATCCTAGGTATCAATCCTCCTTTTATGGATCTCACCCATTCCTTAGTGGATCTCAACTTCCACTCTTTCCCTATAAGTACAATGCACTCAAAGACAAATGAGTTTCCATTTTCTGACTCTTGAACTATACCTCTATGTCGTTCAAGTATACATTGGAGACTTTTTAATTGAAAGGTTTGGATTGCATATCATTGGAAGGAAGATTTCAACATCAAGGTATGGTTGTAATTATCCTTTTCTTCAATTTAATACAAAATTTATTTCTTTCTCACAATCATTGTCCATTGTTTTAATGTTTGGTATAAGATTTCTTGATCACTTATATGGGTTATACTAAATTATTTGTATATCACATTATTGGATTATATGTTTGTTAATGTCTTGCAAGTCTTGATTCCACGAGGGCTTCACTCAATGAAACTCTGACATATCATGTGCATTCATGACATACTAAACAATACCCATATTTTGACTACATATTGTAAAATAGCTCTAAAAACAAATTATTTAACCCCTTACCAATACAAACACAATACACCTTCCCAATTTTAAAAATCCATACTTTTACTAGATATTGTAGGCATCCATTTCTTCATTAACATTTTTTATACCCCTTTATATGTTTTCATTAACTTTGACCCCCATTTTTTATGTATACCAATATAAAAACCCTTTACCCCCTATTATATGCTCAATATATTATGTCATTTTTTCCTCAATATATATTCCCCAACATGAATGCACGTGGTATGGTATTGTTCCCCCAGTGAAGTCCTCATGCTTGATTTGGAGCATCAAAGATTGAAAGCTACTTCCAATAATAGTGAGGATCATCATCAAGCGTTTCGGTAATAACAGTTTAGGTTATTCATACCATTGCTTGCATCCATGATTTAATATTGATCAACCAAGAGAATTTTATGTGTTTTTTTGTTTTTTTCTAGAGTTGGTTCCAAATTCTAGGGATATTTATCTAGTATATTTTTCCTGCTAAACACATATGACGTCTAAGTTGTTAAGTGTGATGGTCTGAAATGAAAAATGAAAACAATATTTAGATCCCCCTCATATGTGACCTATAATTGATGTCAATCTAAAATGTGAGAAGGATCATGAAAATATTTATGTAGTGCTGAAATATGAAATACATCATGCATACGATGAAAAATTGGTGGCAGAATAAGAGAATATGCCATAGGTCTAATCCATTCTATGATCTCAAAAGGCCCAACAAATTGAGGAGAGATCTTGGATCCTTTCCCAAATCTAATAGAGATTTTATGATATTTGACTCGAACTTCTTCAAAGCTATGATCCACTTTATGCATATCAGTGTAGCTCTTTTGTTTATATTGTGCCTATTTTAATATTTCTCTTATACAACTCATACTTTCTTCCATTTATTGAGGCATCTCAAGACCTACCAAGATCTTGTCCTCCAACATATCCCAACTTAAATTTGTTCTACATGGTCTTCCATACAATAGCTCATAAGGTGCCATACCAAGAGAGCGGTGATAATTGTTGTTGTACAAAAACTCCATTAAGGGAAAATAATATTCCCACTTAGATTTTTTTATCCATTACATACATTCTAAGCATGTCCTCTAACACTTAATTTACTCTTTCATTTCGACCATCAATTTCCATATGATAAGTTGTACTGAAATTTAATTGAGTTTGAAGTACTCCCTAAAACCTGGTCTAGAATCTTCCAGTAAAAATAGAGGCTCTATCTGATATGATTTTCTTAGGAAAACTGTGTAGTCTAATGATCTCCTTGATATCCTAGTAAGCTTGTCTACCACCACCAAAATGGAGTTATGTATCCTCCTTGTTTTAGGTAATCTATTGGAAAAAATTTGAGATATAAAATGGGCCTCCTAAGGAATATTATAAAATAATAGTGAAAATAATAAAATAATATTAGACTACCTCATAAAGTTTTGGAGGGAAAAAAGAAAAACTTACTTTTCAACTCGTGTTTTCACCTTATTTCCTTATGATTTTACTCAAATTTCGAGTGGGAGCACTCGTTGGATGTGAAATCTAATTTTGCATCCAAGGATTACCCATGTTGCATACTTTCAATGGATCCTACTACATGAAAAATATGAAATACTTGAAAAAATGTGATTGCAATCATGTTTTTTCATGTATTTCACATTTTTCGTGTAGTAGGGTCCTTAGAAAGTATGCAACATGGGTACTCCTTGGATGAAAAATTAAATTTTTATTCTAACTGTAGAAAATATGTGATAGGTTAACCCGATAATGCAATATAAATCAAAGTAAAACATTATAACCTACTTCTATTATCAACTTGCAGAAGCTTAAAGATCGAGCTGAAAAATATAACCAGAAGAAGAAGAATCAATGGCACAATACACAAGAAATTACTTAGGGGAAAGTCTCAAATAAAAACCCCACACTATTGTATTATCATACATGGTGGAAATACATAGGAATTATACAAAGCCTTAGCTCTCACAGCTAGCCAACTCTCAATACAATCCTCACATATGCTCACAAGCAATCTTGGCTTCTCTCTAGCCTTCCTCTATTCCCTCCACACTCCCATTTCCTTGCATTGTTCCTTGTGGATGATTAGCCTTTTACCAAGTGGAAAAACAAGCCTTCAAAACTACACAATCCTCAAGGATGAATCCTTGACCACATGCATGAGTTTTCTCCATGAGAAAACGCATGCAACTGATAGTACATTGTCCTTGAACATTAATCTCAACTGGGTCTTTCTCAGAATAGACATGCATGAGTTTCTGATGAGGGAATCTTCAGTTAATTAGAGTAGCACTAGTTGAGTGTATTAATGCATCAACTGACTGTTAACTCACTATTAGTTCCTCAAATGGTTTGGAACTAATTTAATTGGACTTAACTCAGTAAATTGAGTTAACTAAATACAACTCAAATATAACTCAATCTTATCCCCTTAATTTAAGGGATAACTCTTGCATGACTTCAGAAAGACTTCTAACTTGAATTTCTCCAACTAATTAATTTAAAATTAATTAATTAATTATTTCCAAGTAGTTGTTAAGACTAAATTCGATTTTAATTCACAATTTAATTCAAGGACAAATTAAATTGGAATATTCTTGTTGCCATATTTCAACACTCCCTCTCAACAAGAAAGGGATTATCTGTGACACTTCCATGCCAAGGAAGTAATGCATGAGACCCATGTCTTTCATCTCGAATTTTCTTGCAAGGTCCTCCTTGTAAGACATGATCAACTGATCATCACCAGTCAATATGATATCATCAACATAAAGTACGATGATCAACATCATACCTTTCACCACGATGTGGTACAGGTTCGCATCCACCTCACTCTTTGTGAAGCCCAACTCGATGAAGTAGTTGTCTATCCTGGTGTACCAAGCACGAGGTGCTTGCTTTAGCCCATACAATTCTCTCTTGAGTTGGCACACATGAAACTCACGATCGAAGGTCTCAAAACCTTCCAGATGCTCTATGTACACCTCTTCCTTAATTTGGCCATTGAGGAATGCAGTCTTCACATCCATTTGATGGATCTTCCAACCCATCTGTGCTGATAGTGCCAACATAGATCTGATAGATGAGTACCTTGCGACAGGAGAAAAAGTCTCATCATAGTCAATCCCCTCGACCTGTGAAAAGCCACGGGCAACAAATCTTGCCTTATGCTTCTCCGCACTACCATCAACAACTTGCTTTACCTTGTAAAGCCAACGGGAACTCACAACTGACTTGTTCTTTGGTCTCAGAACCATGTCCCAAACACTGTTACGAACTATGGAGTCATAATCCTCCACCATAGCATCAACCCAAATCGGCTGCTGCACTGCTTCCTCAAAGGAAGATGGCTCGGTCTCAACACATTCCCCAACAAGGTCCATGTATCTAGTGTACCTCTCAGGTGACCTCCTCTGTCTGTGCTGAGAAGATGGTACTCCCACATTCTCTCTCGCATCCTCCAACAATCTGTTAGCTTATCTTGTGCGCTTCCATCCATCTCTGAAAGACTCTGCTTGAGTGGATGTCTCCACTCTTGGAACCTCTGCATGCGGCTGCTCTGCATCAATCTGAGGCTCCTCCTCCTTAGGAACCAACAATTCCTCCACAGCTTATAGTTGGAGCTCCCTCTCAAGGGAAACTCTAGTTGTCAAGTGTATCAGTGTACCCCAAAAATATCCCCAACTCTGTTGTCGACTCAAGCTTCTTCCGTGCATCCTTTGTCACATGGAAATATACCGATGAGCCAAATATCCTGAAGTGACCCACATCTGGTCTCTTACCGGAGAAATCTTCCTCTGGTGTCTTCATCCCAAGGATGTGGGCTTCTATTCTACAAATAGACCATTGTGTTGCATGCCTCATCCCACAAGTGAAGTGGTAGGCCTTGGTCATGCAGCATTGCTCGCGTTGTCCCTACAATAGTTCTATTCTACCTCTTGGCCACCCCATTCTATTGTGGGTTATGAGGTGTCGTCAACTGTCGTTTAATTCCTTCCATTGCACATAAGTCCTTAAACTCTTGAGAGACATATTCTCCACCGTTGTTGCTTCTCAAGGCCTTGATCTTCTTCCCTGACTCTTTCTCAACCAAATCTTTGAACTCACAAAACTTTGTGAAAGTTTGTTCCTTCTACTGCATCAAATAAATCCAGCATTTACGAGAATAGTCATTAATGAAAATCACATAATATCTTTGCTTTGTTGTGGATGTCGTCAAGAATGGTCCACACAAATTAGTATGAACTCGCTCTAAGATAGCCTCTGCTCGACTGTCTTGATCATGAAAGGAAGACTTGGTGTACTTTCCTAAGGTACAACCTTTGCATGTGTTAACTTGCTCAAGTTTACCTTTGGGAAGTCCTCTAGATATCTGTTGCATTATCTTCAAAGCCCCATGATGCAAATGGCCCAACCTCTTGTGCCACAACTCGCCAATGTCTTGGCTTTGCACCAATTTTGCTTTTGTACTCAATGTTGCATAATCATCAACCTCTAGTTTATAGAGATTCTTCACCCGAATCTCTATCCTCTTGGTCTAACCCATGGCTATGTGTCTTAGGAACGCCTTTCCTTTACTGAAGACAACATCATAGCCTTTGTCCTCCAATATCATGACTAATACCAAGTTCTTCTTCAGTCCAAACACATACATCACATCTGTCAAGGTGAGAGGAGCTCCATACTCCCTCTGAAAAGCAACTGTGCCCACTCTTGAAACACTATACCTTCCGTCGTCACCCATCTCTATGAACATCTTGAGGTATTTCTCCTTTAAGGCACTGAATAATTTTTTATCACCAGTCATGTGGAATGAGGCTCCACTATTAATATACCATACACAACACATCATCGATGACACCATGCATGCGATGAGGGTAAAGTCCATTTTGAATTGAGAGGCTAATGCCTCACCTTCCAATCCTTCCGAGGATCCCTTCTTGGACTTCTTCGATGGGAAATTAGTTGCATAATGTCCCATCTTGTGACAATTAAAGCATATTACTTTAGACATATCACCCTTCTTCCCTCCATGAGGAGAGTTCGATTTCAAATGGTAAGCCTTACATTTCCCTTTCCTTGCCTTACTTGCTAAGGCTAGATTTTCTTCATCATCATTCTTGGATGAACTATCTCGTGTGCTCCTCCTGATCTCCTCCTGCATAAGATCCAACCACAGTCGTTCCCAATCCAGCAATTTCTCCCTTCCATTCACAGAGTCCTGGTAGCTATTCCAACTCTTTGGAAGTCTAAGGAGAGCGAGGCTCACCATATCATCATCAGCAGTAGTTATTCCCACATTGCCAAGCTCATCTTTGCAGGTGGTGAGATTGTTCAAATATGTGGAAATAGTATCGCCCTTCTCCATCTTGATTCTTTGAGGCTTATCCTTGAGCGCCAATTTCCTCTAGTGGGCATTGTTATGGTAAAGGTCCTTCAATGTCTTCCACATTGAAAATGGAGTATTCTTCCCATGGAGACTCGATACAATATGGTCTCGAACTCCCTCAAGGATGATCCGTCTCACCTTCGCCACACACTTCTTCCACTCAGCCAACTCTTGTGCATTAGTTGACGCTGACTTTGGGATTTCTTGATCAATGAATTCCTTCAAGCCATTGTCTTCTAATACAGCCTCCATTATATCTTTCCATGTTATGTAATTTGAGCTACCTTCTAAGGCATACTCGAGTCTCAAGCCATAGAACGCCATTGGCCAACCTTGAAGTATGATATGAATTCGATTTTCACCTGCAACCCTAAACTTCAAACTTGAAATTATCTTCTCAGTATATTGTTCACGGCTCTGATACCATGTAGAAAATATGTGATAGGTTAACTCGATAATGCAATATAAATCAAAGAATAATATTATAACCTACTTCTACTATCAATTTGCGGAAGCTTAAAGTTCGAGCTGAACAATATAACCAGAAGAAGAAGAATCAATGGCACAATACAAATGAAAATACTTTGGGGAAAGTCTCAGATAAAAACCCCACACTATTGTATTATCATACATGGTGGAAATACATAGCAATTAGACAAATCCTTAGCTCTCACAGCTAGCCAACTCTTAGTACAATCCTCACAGATGCTCACAGGAAATCTTGGCTTCTCTCTAGCCTTCCCCTTTGCCTCCAAGCTCCTATTTCCTTGTGTTATTCCTTGTGGATGATTAGTCTTTTACCAAGTGGAAAAACAAGCCTTCAAAACTACGTAATCCTCAAGGATGAATCCTTGACTGCATGCATGAGTTTTCTCCATGAGAAAACACATGCAACTAATAATACATTGTCCTTGAAAATTAATCTCACCTGGATCTTTCTTAGAATAGACATGCATGAGTTTCTGATGAGGGAATATTCAGTTAACTGGAGTAGCACTAGTTGAGTGCATTAATGCATCAACTAACTATTAACTCACTATTAGTTCCTCAAATAGTTTAAAAAACTAATTTAACTGGACTTAACTAGTAAACTGAGTTAAACTAATTACAACTCAAATATAACTCCAATCTTATCTCCTTAATTTAATGGATAACTCTTGCATGACTTCAGAAAGAATTCTAACTTGAAATTTCTCCAACTAATTAATTTAAAAATAAATAAATTAATTATTTCCAAGTAGCTGTTAAGACTAAATTCGATTTTAATTCACAATTTAATTCAAGGACAAATTAAATTGGAATATTCTTGTTGCCATATTTCAACACTAACGAGTGCTCCCACTCGAAATGTGTAAAATCGTAGGGAGATAAGTTGAAAAGATAGTTTCTTTATTTTTTATCTCTTTACCTTTTTTACTCCAAAAATGGTGAATCATCCCCCATGGTTGACATCATCATATTGGATACTATTGGTTCTTATAAGTTGATTTTTGTTGTACATTTTTGTTTTTAGGTCCATTTTTTACCTCAAAAATTCTCTAATGAACAATAAAATCCATAGAAATTTCTTTCCATTTAGACTCAAGAATGTCATACAGTTGCAATAAACCTATAGAATGACCATGTTCTACCTTAACTATTTGGAATTCCAAACACTTTGCCACAGAATTTTCTACATCCCTTCTTTATGCCAACCCAAAATAATTTTTTCTTTAAATTGCATACATCTTTTTGACTCCCAAGTGAGCCATGTACACTGCACGGTGAGCTTCTTTCAAAATGAGCTCATGAATCCCATCTCTATCAGGAACCACAATCTTCTACATAAATCTCACCATACGATCATAATCACAAGAACACCCCTCCATATTGATTTTCTTAGCCTCTTTCCCATAAAGGATAAATGTAACTTCCTTACACCATTCATCTACATCTTGTGCCCTCAAGATTTCATCTCGTAAACCAATCTTCAATGGAATTCCTGAACATATGTGTGATCTTCGACTAAGTGCATTAACTACTTTGTTCAATGTACCCTTCATGTAGGTTATATCAAATATTCACTCAGGAATTCTGACCACCAACTTTCTCTAGCATTAAGATCACTTTGAGTAGATATACATTGCAATCCTCTATGATCCATTTTCAATTCAAATTTCTTGTCTACTAGATAATGATGCCAAAGGAAAAAGGCATGAATTATAGATGCTGGTTCCAAATCATGAGTTGCATAGTTTTCTTCATGCAGTATTAAATTCCTAGAGGCATAAGTAATCACCCTCCCATCTTGTGATAGTACTACACCCAATCCATCTTTGATGCACCAATACATACTATAAACATCATGTCCATATTTGGAACCTTCAATATTAGAGTTGTAGTCAAACATTGTTTGATCTTGGAAAAATCATGCTCATACTCATATGTCCAAATAAATCTTTCTCCCTTCCTAAGAAATGAAGTGATTGGACTAGCTATTTTCAAAAATCATTCCACAAATCTCCAATAGTACCCTACCATATCCATGAAACTATGCACTTCATGCATATTTGAGGGTGTTTGCCATTCTGAAATTGCATCAATCTTTGATGGGTCAATAGCAATGCCTTCACTAGAAACAAGGTGTCCAAGATAATGGATTTTTTATTAGAAAAAAGAACATTTGGACATTTTGGCATAAATTTTTTTTTCTATCAAGCATTGCAATACAAATCTCAAGTTTTTCTCATGCTCTTCTAGGGTATTTGAATAGATTAAGATTTCATCAAGGAACACTTGTATAAACTTGTCCAAGTACTTCCCAAATACACCATTCATTAGACTCATAAACACTCCTCGAGCATTAGATAACCCCAAAGGAACAACCACAAACTCATAATGACCAAAATGGTTTCGAAAAGTAGTATTAGGAATATCCTCTTCCTTAACTCTAAGTTGATGATACCTAGATCGAAGGTCGACCTTGGAGAACATTGTGGCTCCCTTCATTTGATCAAATAGATCATCAATGTGAGGAAAAGGATATTGATTTCAAATAGTTACTCGATTCAACGGTTTGTAATCAATACAGAGCCAAAGAGATCCATCCTTTTTCTTGACAAATATTATATGAGCTCCCCAAGGTGAAACATTGGGTCTAATCATGCCCTGGTCCAATAATTCTTGAAGTTGCACTTGCAACTCCCGAAGCGCAAAAACATACATTCGATAAGGATATTTGGATATCAGTTTTGCACCAAGCTTAAGCTTTATGGAGTAGTCAGTCTCCCTCTTGGGAGGTAAACCAAGAAACTCCTCTCACAAGACATTGGAGAATTTTGAAAGGATGAAAGCTCTCCCTCATTTAAAGTCATTACAACATACATTTGACATATTTTTCTAAGACTTCACTTCAACTGCAAGGCTGAGATTAGTCTTAAAGAAACAGGTCTCTTTGCCCCATGGAGAACCATATATTGACCCTCATCACTCAAAAATTGAAGGGTTTTACTTCGACAATTAAGCACAGTCCAGTGGGCTTCAATCCAATCCATCCCAATTATTGCATCATAATGACCAAGTAAGGTCACATAAATATTAACATACATGTGACACACACTCCAAAATCTATAGGGCACTCTTGCACTAAATATTCTACCTTTTGAAAATGTCCTAAGGCCATCTCGACCTGATCAAAACTGTTTTATTCTATTTCCACCAATTTACATTTTAATAAAGCATTAGGATAAATAAAAAATTCAGTTGCACCAAGATCAATTAAAATAGTAACAGTCATACCATTCAATTTTACGGATTCTTCAAGCATTGTTTACTAATGCTCAACTTGATTATTATGCACAGTTGCATGAATCTTATGGAAATTATCCATATCTCTAACAGTGGCGTATTCCTAGTCTAATTGACCTTCAGACTTCTTTTCAAGGAAATCTTGTTCATAATGAGGTCCTCCACAAGTCCAACATCCATTAGTGGGAGTAGTTTTCATCAATTTGACCCTTTTATTAGGTGATTGTGTTAAGATTTGAATTGATTCTTAAGTGCGAGCATTGCTTTGTTGAAGATGCTTCCTTGGATTATTTATATGGTTCTTAAAAGTATGATTCTTTTGAAATCCACATTGATGTGAACCACTTGTCTTATGATTTATATCATGGTTTCCCATTCGAGGAGGTTTCCCATGGGAGATTGGGGATTTATCCCCACCTTTACCCCCAATAATTCTTCCTCAACTATAATTACTTTTTGCACAACCTTATGCAATGTAGTAGGCATCAAAATGTGCACCTTTTCCTTTATAATAAGATTCAACCCATACAAAAACGTGTTTACCTTGAGGGTTTCAATATATAAATGGATGGAATACCTAAGCAACTCCATGAATCATGCCTCATATTCAAGTATCGTCATAGTTCCTTGCTTAAGATCATGGAACACATTCAACTTACTCTCCAAGTGTTCAACTAAAAGGTACTTTGCTTGAATTTCCTCTTCAAATTGTTCCCACATCAAGGTAGAAATGGAATATCCCATTTGAGGTTCTAAGTTCCTGAGTCCACCATAAAAGTGCACTCTCCTTAAATTGGAATATAGCCAACTTGGCTTTTTTGGTTGCTAGAATAGTTCTGCAACTCAAAACATAGGCACATGTTTTCCAACCACGCTTATGCTACCTCCTCTTTGGTGGTACCCCTAAATATAGGAAGGTCAAATTTTTCCAACTCTCTATGCACATCTCCATTAGATGGTAATTCTTGCTTTTTTGCTTGAGAAAAAGAAATAAGCACTGAAGAATTTCCTCCAACTCTCCTAATCAAGACTTCATTCATCTTTTGGGAGGATAACATCATATCCCTTGCTTCCCTAATGGATATTTTCTCATATTCTCTAGCTTGGGAAGGTGGAGGTGAGACTCCCCTCTTCCTCCTTTTCCTTGATGTTCTATCCATGATTACTTAACCTGATCAAGGAAAATTCAAAAAAGTAAATAAACATAATTACCTATGAATATTAACAAGAAAGCCCTGGGTCCTAGAGTTTTAATCAGCTCTGATACCATATGTAAGATCCCTCGATTTCCAACTAAGTCTATAACCTAATCTACCCAAAATAGTTGTCTTTTTTTCTCTCATCTTCTTTCTTTCTATTTAATATATAATTAGTTAATATATT
>APFE030863778.1:0-75958 GCA_000404065.3 Pinus taeda | reverse complement strand
TTTCAGTTTTAAAAAGTATGTTGCAATACTTAATAAAGTACATATAATTTCAATTACTTAATAATATGGAAATATTTATTATCACTTTAAAAGCATGAAAAAGAAGACGGGGCCATTGAATCTCAAGCTTAGTAGAATAAAGTTAGTTTAATATTCAAATAACTTCCCTGTCAAGGAAGGATACCATAATATGGTATCCATATGTGATTGGTCACAGTTACCAAAAATTGTACTATTGAACTAAAGATTCTTGTTGTTACCATTGCATGTTGCAGCAAACAAAATTGAAGTATATTTTGTCTACCTACAAAAAATCTCAGAAGTATTATATTCAACAATAGTGTTTTCTTTCACATAGTCCAAACAAAATTACTCTATGTGGAAGCTCAAGTACTAATATTTGGTGCTATGTAGCATACAACATTAAAATAATAATAAGTTATTTAAACTTATTCCAAAAATCAACTATTGACAATGAATCGTAAAATGACCAAAATTAGTAATAATGTATATAACGTTTAATAGTAAACATTATAAAAGATTATAAAGCTTAACTTGTTTCAAAAACTATTCCAAACTAATACTTTTTGACAATAATGAAAACTTTAAACTATATAATGCAAATGGAGAAATCATAAACTCATATTTGTCAATAATGTATATAAAATATTACCAAGGTTATAAAAGATTACCATAAGTTATAAAGATTACCAAGATTAACTTTTTTCAAAAACTATTTGACACTATTTTGGTAAAAATGGAACGTTTAAACTACATATTGCAAAGGGAGAAATCATAAACTCATAGTTACGAAGAATGTATATAATGTTTTATAGTAAAAGTTACAAAAAATTACCACCGCTGATTTATCTCACAAATGAATAGGTATATTACACATTAACCAAAGTAAATATAGCATGCCAATATACGCGCCAATCAAACTAAAAACATTATCAATCATTGCATCTAAATTACACATTAACCAAAGTAAATATAGCATGCCAATATATGCACCAATCAAACTAAAAACATTATCAATCATTGCATCTAATGATATGACGCTCTAAATTAGCACTTTGATATTGGAAAATATTAAGAAGGGGAGATTTATATTTTTCTTTTCTGCAAAAAAAATAAGTGCTATATCTCAAATAGTACTTTCTTTTCTGCAAAAATAATAAGAGCTATATTTCAAAGAGAACTTTCTTTTCCGCAAAAAGTTTGAAACAAGACTTTTGAAAAACATTATTATTAGACAAAAGATCAACATACAAATCAACATAGAACCTTTAAAGGAACCAACTAACGAACGAAGCATGTCATAGAATATGAATATGAATAGCATCTCTTCCAATTATATTTTTCATGGCATGATTCATTCTCTCTGGTTTTTAATTTAGAATAAGTGAATTACAAGCTTAAATTGCAATCATTTTGCTTTCTTCCCCAACAAAAACTAAGAGAATAATAACTCTTATTCAACCTATGCTTTCATAAATAGAAATGTACAATAAAGCAGAGAGCCTCAATTTGAGAACAAGAACAATACATTTGTAATGGATAGAAGACATAAGAACTACAATTATCACTACCTTGTTATTGGCACAACCTTACAACCCATTTAAATGAAAGAATTACTATTTGGAGTAGTTATTCATCCATTAGTAAAATTATTTTTATTACTGAGAATAAGTGAATTACAAGCTTAAATTGCAATCATTCGTATTTCTTCCCCAACAAAAATTAACAAAATAATAACTCTTCTTCAACATATGCTTTCATAAATAGAAATATACAATAAAGTAGAGAGCCTCAAATTGAGAACAAGAACAATACATTTTTAATGGATAGAAGGCATAAGAACTACAATTAGCACTACCATGCTATTGGTAGAACCTCAAAACCCATTTAAATGAAAGAATTACTATTTGGAGCAGTTATTCATCCATTAGTAAAAAAAACATATTCTTGCAATTTTGTAATTTCAACATATGTATAACAAAAAGAAATGAATGGTAAACCATTCACTATAATCAGAATTTTTGAAGGGAAAAGAACTATCCAGAAGGTAAACTAGCTACATCTTCATCCAAGAAAGGTTAATTAAGCAAAATATAACAAACTAGAAATTACACCAGACACTCAGTTGTTCTACTATGTTCAACATCTATGCTTGCCAACTCCAACAGACTAGTCAGTTTTAACACCCAACCATATCCATGGGGAACCTTTTTCCTTAGAACCCCTAAGCTTTATGAGCACACAAATAGTCCCAACTTTGTCAATGAGAAATGTCGAGAAAACTAAGGAAGATATCTTATCTTCCTCTCACACCACTTAGTCTCCATCAACCAGGAAAAACTATTGGGATTTTTAATTTAGGATTTGGGTAGTCATTTTGGTAGCGTCTCCCTACTCTTTCTGTCTCCCCCCATGAGGAAAAATCCTTCCATGTTTATAAGCATTGAGTGGAGTGACACTTTACCCCCTTCATGAAAAAATTAACCTATTTTTAATTTATAAAAATTCATATAATTTAGCACCCACCCCAAGGTGGCACCTGTCCAAATTTCCCCCCCATTTTTTTATTTAGTTACCTAAATTGTATAATATTCATCACCCATGTGTCCACTTGAGAATTTTTCTTATTATTTGATTTTCAAAAGTATTTAATTAATATTTTTCATTAAAATGATATTTATTTTAAAGGACCCTCTAAAGTGGGTAAATTGGAGTTAGTTCAACTCAGTTTAGCTTAGATTAATTCACTTGGTTGATGTAAGCCCTTAAGTGGTGTTTTTTAGTCATAGAATAGGGATTTTGTACCCCTATTGTGCACCTCTCCTGACTTGTTAGGACTCAATGCCCTTACCCTGTACTTAGGACTCCACATCCTAGTATAATCAACACTCCATGCCTTGATCTATTCCAAAGATCCAAGACTCCACGCCTTGATCATTCAAAAAGTTAGGACTTTGCACCCTAATCTTTGCCATAGATTCTCATCTATTCTTCTTTGAAGCTAAATGTTTTGCCTCAAGGTATTGGTTGTGAGCTCATACGCATCTGATGATTTGTTTGAAAGGTCTTGTTTCCCCAGACTTGCATATCATAACCTCATAGATTAATAGCATCAATTGAAATTCATAATGAATTTAATTCAGTTACATTTTACCCAAATGTATACATGACCTCCATAGACATTTGATCATCCTTCTCAACGATAACTAAGTTTGGTGCCAAATCCTACTAAATACAAGGTTAAGCATGCATAATCATATAAATCATAAATCATCAACAAGATCGTGGTCAGTTAACTACTCCACATAGTAGTTGTTGTTCATATGTCATAATCATATGTCTTAAGCTAAATATAAAACAAAAGGAAACGTAAATTAATGTAGATATGATACACATAATCAATTACATAACCATACATCAAAGGAAATATAACTATGTGTGTAATATAGACAACAGCGTTCCCCAATCAAGTGATTGATCCAAGTCCATAATAGTAAGTCTATCATACATTATCCATCAAAAATCACCCTTAATAGGGGTCACAAAATTGTACTAGGAAAAATAGGACACTGCATGCATAGTACTAGGCTTCATTTATGTCCCTACGGTAGATGCTAAAGTAGTACCAATGGGGTCAACTTTGGATGATAGCATGTTCTCTTCAATCTTACCTACCCAATCATGTGCTTTCCGAAGTATTGGGAAATTTGTCTCTGAGCATAAGGCCAAAATGTCCTTCATATGTGTTGGTGTGGTGAAGGAGAATACTGTCATTCTTCGTCCTAATCCTCTCCCGGATCATATTAACAAAGCTTTATAAACCTATTTTCAAACTCTTTAACAGTCTTGTTCTCCTTTTTCTTGGTTTTGTGGCACCATTCCACCCTATTTACACAAGGCCCAACGTTTACTGAAGCCCACATGAAATTCATTCCAGGGGTGGATGTTATTATCAGGTAAACCATGAAACCACACTTTAACTTCTTCTTATAAGGAAAAAGTGAACAAATTCATAACAGCATCCTCATATCCTTTAACTCCACCTACCTCTCCTATAAAATCATGAAATTTAGTTAGATTCTCTTCGACAATAATCACATTATTTCCAATGACTTTCAAAATCCATTTTTGGTATTTATCATGCATGACATCTTAGGGCCCTCAAATTCCTAAGACGTTGTTGTGGCCACCAACAACCCCCCTCCTTCTTTAGTATTATCAATAACATAAAACAAGTGGGGACCCTTAGTAAAAAATTCAATAAAAAATTGTATTATACTCCTTAAAAATATATCGCATCGCGAGAAGAGAGTAGAACATTTCTTTATGAGCACAATAAAAACCGCGAAAAAGCGACGCGAAATTCATTGCATCGCATACATTAAGAAGCGCCCATAAATGAAGATCTTAAGAAATCTTCGATGGCTGATATACGACATCACATGTCGCAACATCGCATAAATAACACACAATGATTTAACACGATCTGCAATCTTGAGATAAATGCGATGCTACAATCTGCGATCTGCGATATCACAATCCTGACAAAATGCGATAACGCGATAACGTAATGCAAGTTGCAGAAATCACCCATCACAAATTTTCCTCGGCTCAACATTCAAGAAAAGTTGTCAGTAAACCAAAAAATTGGATGCGCACCTTAAAGAAAATCAATGAATGTACACCAAAGTGTTAATGAAGGACAGTTTTGTGTTTGTCGAAGAGTCAGTTCACAATGGGTGGCATTATTTTATACATTCGTAGAGCTTAGAGCTTTCGCATCAATATTTATTGTCATTACTCTTTTCCTTGCGTGAACTGCAGGAATGAAAAACAGGAAACATCTAAAGAAAAAGGGAAAGCGTCAACGCTCGGAGACAGAGAAGAGATGCCCTCATAAACAGATACCGCATGCAACGGAACCACAGATTCTAGAGCATTTCTGAACAGATGCTGACATCAGTAGTCGACTCAACACTCAGGGTCAAAAGCTCACAAAAGTAGCATGTTTACAAAAAATCCTAAAGCTTATACCTAGTAAAGGAAAAGGCGCTAAAGGCGAAAAACGCGCCAGAAAGGCCCGGATCAAAGAACGGAGGCAGTTTTCAATGCGCTAAGAAAATTGTTCAGAAAGCAAGGTCCCTAACTTGCTTAGTCATTCGCAAGTCCGGAAATCAAGATAGCAAAGGAAGAAGCAATTTGAGGGAGATTTTGGTCGTTACCAAGTATATACGCAGTTAATTCACCCAGCCAGAGGATGATTCCCAAAAATATATTCTAGTTTACTAAAAAATGGTGCCAGCGCTTGCCATTTCTGTTTGCTTAACCCAAACAAAAGCAGAAGGAAACCAGCCAACTCTTCCCAGGAAAATGTTGAATGCTTGCAACATTAAGGAGCAAAAGCAGAAATAGTTAGGAATTAGATTCGATTTTTTTAGAAATAAGTTTGCTTAGAAAAAGGGCGGCCATTTAAACCGTATCCTAAATTTATGTAATTAAGTTATTTAGTTAGAAGTATTTAAACCCTTCTCATGCATTTAGAGAAGGGTCCAAAAATTTGTCAAAAACTTGTCCTCAAAACATGCACTTTTGCACCCTCAGAGGAGTTTTTGATGAATGAACGAATCAAGATTTATTGATGTTTGCATTTGGTATCTGCTACTGATGTTGCACTTCTGTACTCTTAGTAGATATTAGAACAAGGAGAGATAAATCATTGTTGCTTGAAGCTTATGAGTAGGACCAGTCATAAATGGTACTTTTATCTCTTGACCATTTATGCTTATATTATTAAAGCAATATACAGTTTTTAGTTGTTTATATGTTATTACATGAATGTTTGTGTTACCATTTGACACTTTTGTACGGTGGAGCCATTTATTTATGTTTAATGTGTGAATAACTTATTATGCGATATGTTGTTCACAACTTTTTTGCCTAACTTTTTATGCAAAGTGGTTCATCTTAATTGATTTCCATTCTTATAATCGTTGAATGATCTTTATTACCAGTTATTATTTGAAATCTCTTTATATCGCATAATAGAAGAATTACATCCCGGGTTAGCATAGATTAGATGTGTTGTTTTCATTAGATTACAATAGCATAGAGTTAGATTAAAGTAGTTTAGAAAGGAACTTTTAGATCAGCAACAACCAATTCTGCACACACACACACCCTTAGATTGGGAAACTGGTCCCACTATCCCCAGTTGGACCCGCTATACCAAACGGATAAGGAGCTGCCAACCAAGGTCCGGACCGGGCGGTTATCCCCCTTGTTGTTGACCCGATTTTCGGGGCTTCAACATATTTGGCTCTAGAAGGAGGGACTGAACTATGAATGGCACCTAAATCAAAATCTAAATATCATTCTGAGAGTAAAGCGCCCTCATCATCTCCCCCGACTTCCCCAGTGCGTTTAAATCCAGAGTCAGAAGTCGCTCGAGTAACAACCGCTGCTACACACCCTAATATTTCAGACCAATCTACCATTGAACCTCCTGAAGTTGAATCTTTGATTCACAAACTTCAGGGATTTTTCGTTTCTCCTCAAAGGTATGATAAATCTCAAAGCAGTGTGACTTCGCAGTACAATCCTGCTCAACCCCTAACCAGGTTAAAAAGTGAAAAATTTGGCATTCAGCCAACTGAGTTGCCTCTTCCCTCCAGGAAAAGAGCAAGGAAATTACCGCAAGAGTCTGACAGTGAGACTCTTTCGTCTACATCATCCATTTCAACTACCCCACCGCGAAGTCAACCACCCACACCTCCATTCCAAACCATCATCCATCTGTCTACCGGAACTCCCACAACCCCTCTTCAATCATCTATGATCATAGTATCCTCATCTTCCCAGCCACAGGGATCATCTTCTGCACTTTCCTCTACTAGCAGCTCAACGATGCCCTAGTCTCCATGGAACAACCCTGGGGCAGTTTCAATGCCTGCGCCCTTGAGTCAAATACCGGCACATCCTAAGAAATGGTTGCCCAAATTCAATCCAGAAGCAGGCATGCTAGCATAAGAACACATAAACAATTTCATGCTATCTATCAATTTCAGCGGAGTTACTAATGAAGACGTTGTTGTTCAGCTTTTTCCCTATACACTGCAAGGGACAACCAGGTCATGGTACTTTTCACCACCCTCCGGGTCTATCACAAGTTTGGGTATCTTCCAGAATCAATTCCTTACCAAGTTTGGTGATGACAGATCAACGGCAACGTTAATCAATGACCTATCCAATCTTAAAGCCAAAGCTAAAAAGCCTATCAAAGATTTCAATTTACAGTTCAATAAAATTCTCAACAAAATTCCCACTGCTTCCCAACCCAGCAAAGAAGTACGATGTGAATGGTATATTACTGCTTTACCATCAAACACAACAATCTTCGTGGATAGAGCAAATAAAACAACCTTAGTTGAAAACATCACAGATGCGATAGCAGTAGAGAAACGCGTAATAGCCCTGGAAAAGAGATCCGCGATAGAGGAATGCAAATCTAAAAAAGTCACCTTCAAAGAAGACTCCAAAAAGAAACAAGCAAAAGACCCTTTCGATTTGGAAGGATTGCAGAACATTTTAAAGACCATGTCTAATGAGATGGTTGACATAAAAAAACAAATAGCAGAAACTTCTTCAAGAAAGCCCTACAGAGCTTTTAAAAGAGGTCCTTCAACGGATGCAAAACCACCCAATGCCATTTCAAATGTTGAATCCGAGGAAGAGGAAGAAGAAGAAAGTGCCACTGAAGGGCAGACTGATGACGAAGAAGTTGTGGAATTACAAGGAATGTGGGATTTCATCCTCCCACAAGAAGAAGATCAAGAAGTATTTCCAGTTAGCACATGAAGCAAAAATCAGCTTGATCCTCCCCAAACTACTTCTAAGCAGAAGAGCGCAAGTCCTGCAACAAAAGATAAAGTTGCAACAAAGAAAACGACCACTAAAGCGACTCAATCTAGCCCAGTCCAAGCAGATCAAACAAATCCATCAAAAACACTGATAGTGTTGGATGAAATGGAGTACAATATTATTGATGACATGAAAAAGACTAGGGCTAATATTACCCTTTACGAATTGAGCAAATTGAAACATCAACAGAAGATAATGATGAAAGAATTACATGTCGTACCTATTGCATCTTTGCCTACTGTTGTACTCTCTCAAGCTTCCCACAACATGGGAGTACCTCCAACCAATGCGATCAATAATATTGATCCAAACGACATCGCCTTGAATGGAGGAAGATCAAGATCTCACACTCCCCCGTTTCTTCTCACTTATGAAATTTTCAACAAAAATGTGCACAATTGTTTGGTAGATTCCAGTGCTTCATCGAATATTTTACCCAGATCAATATGTGCCAAGTTAAATGTTCAACCACAAAAATCCGCAGTGCGCATAGTTCAACTTGATCGATCTCAAGTCGAAGTGATTGGTGAACTTAATCAAGTAACCATAAGATTGTCATCCAACCCGAAGATATGTCAGGTTATTGACATTCTAGTGGCTGATATCCCACAATTCTATGGCCTAATTCTTAGCAGAGATTGGTCCGAAAAACTCCATGGATACTTCGCAACCAACTGGCCGCACATGTGGTTACCCTACAACGGTAAACCAAATCAAATAAAGGTTGAACGAGAGTTACACCAGAAGTACATAGTGACAGAATTAGAGGGAGAAAATGAAACAGTAGCGTATAACAGCAGTATCATAGACAATTACTCGGTAGATTCTTTTCTCGTCAATTTCAATGCTCACACATCACCCTACTTAGAAAATTCAGTTTTGTCCCAAGTCGAAATTTTTTCCCAAACTGATAGTTCAAAGTGTGTTAATTTTTTAGATAAACCTGTAAATACATCTTTGTTTTGGAAATTATATTTTGATGGCTCTAAATCTAAGGAAGGAGCAGGAGCAGGATGCGTTCTGATTAGTCCAGAAGGAAATAAGACCATGCTTACATGCAGACTCAAATTCGATTGCACAAACAATACAGCAGAATACGAGGCCTTGGTGCAAGGCATGTACAAAGGAATCGGGTTGAACGTCAAGTATCTTCAAGTCTTCGGAGACTCTGAGATTGTCTTCAAACAGGTACGTAACATTATACATTGCTTATTAGGTCATTTAAAACACTATCAATATTTAGTACAAGATCTGACTGAGCATTTCATAGCATTTAATATTTCTTCAATCCCGAGACTCCAAAACGCAAGCGCAGACCTTTTGGCTAACGTAGCCTCTAAACTTATTCCCTCCAAAGATTTTAGTCCAGATAGATTCTCAATAGAATTAATCTTTAGACCGTCCATCCCTGACAACATTACAAATTGGAGAGTATTCAATGACGATCTTGATATTGTAAATTTCCTCACTTCTGAAGGATCCTACTCCAATCAAATAATTGACGAATACCATCATGATCGAAAAATACAACAAAATAGCATTGATAATGCTATACCTAAATCGGTGGTTAAGTTAGAAGACTTATACAATTTAAAAAATCGGTTTAAAAGGTCTACCAATTCAAAGCTCTACAGTCCAACTCTGAACTACGAATTAGTAAACCTAGGAACTGATGATCAACCACAAAACGTTAACCTAGGC
Organism: Pinus taeda; assembly: GCA_000404065.3. Taxonomy (NCBI): domain Eukaryota; kingdom Viridiplantae; phylum Streptophyta; class Pinopsida; order Pinales; family Pinaceae; genus Pinus; species Pinus taeda. The sequence goes on along the minus strand of APFE030863778.1, from coordinate 66,319 downwards.
CTCGGCCTAGCCCCTGAAGAAAAACTAGTGTATATTCATCTTTTGAGACAATATAAAAATGTTTTTTCCTCGAATTATGATGAACTGAAGACATATGACACTTCTATCCTTCAGCATACTATTCCTATGATCAATAACGAAAAACCTGTCCAACAGAAACTGAGAAAGATCCACCCCAATTTAGAAAATCAGATAAAAACTGAGTTAAATAAGTTATTAAAAGCCAGAATAATTTTCCCCGTCAGACATTCCAAATGGGTCTCCAATATGGTACCTGTTAGAAAGAAAAACGGAGATATTAGAATCTGTATCGATTTTCGGAATCTTAACAAAGCCTGTCAAAAAGACAATTTTCCTCTTCCACCTATGGAACAAATACTACAGGCAGTAGCAGGCTCAGAACTGATGACTTTCTTGGATGGATTTTCAAGATATAATCAAGTGTTGGTACGTCCCGATGATCAGTTGGAAACCACATTTAGAACTAAATGGGGCACATACGCATATCAGAAGATGCCATTTGGTTTGATTAATGCTGGCGCTGCACTTCAGAGAGCCATGGACATCACATTCAAGGGTTTAGTCAATAAGTCTATAGTAATTTATTTGGAGGATATAACAGTGTACTCCAAGAAGCGAAGCGACCATCTCAAAGACTTAAACAAATCTTTCAACGATGTTTAAGGTATGGAATTTCACTTAACCCAAAGAAATATTTTTTCGCATTAAGTGAAGGAAAACTTCTAGGATTCATAGTGCCAAAATCTGGTATTCACATTGATCCTGACAGAAACAAAGAAATTTCTGAAATATCCCTACCTCATAATAAAATGGCCATGCAATCTTTCCTTGGTCAAATCAATTTTGTAAAGAGATTGGTCCTAGATTTTTCACGAATTGTGTCTCCTTTGCAAAACATGATTAAAAAGAATTCAAATTTTAAATGGGGTCTAGATGAACATGAAGCATTCAACCTGATCAAACAAGCTATTATTAATGCTCCATCTTTAGCAACCTCAAATTTTTCAGAATCTTTTATTTTATACACATTTGCCTCAGAGAAATCATATGCCGCGATTCTAACTCAAGCAAATCAAGCAAAAGAGGAAACCCCAATTGCGTTTTTTAGCTCAAATTTACAAGGTGCTGAACTCAATTATTCAGACGTGGAGAAACATGCCTATGCTGTTTTCAAAGCAATCAAATATTTCAGACGTTTCTTACTTAAAACCCGTACTAAGATCATAATATCGTTTCCAGCGGTAAGAAATCTTCTAGTACAGAAGGATGTGGGTGAGAAAAGGGCCAATTGGATCACTGCTTTACAGGAATATGACCTTGAAATCAAACCAACAAACATTGTAAAAGGTCAAGGCTTCTGCAAAATGTTGGCTGGAGCATCGCAAATTTCTAAGATTTCATCTAAAGAGGTACAAATGTGTGAGGTAAGCCTAAACGATGCAGAATCATTGTATGCTGACATCATTTATTATCTTAAGAACGGGTATGCTCCATCACACCTGGATCATAATAAGAAAAGAGCTCTGAGATTGAAGGCTAAACAATATCAGCTCATAAATGATATTCTTTTTAGAAAGAATTATGATTATGTTCTTCTTAGATGTCTTGAAAAAACTGAAGCTGAAAAAGTTTTGCAGGAACTCCACGACGAACCAGCAGGCGGACACTATGCTGGAGACACTACTGCACATAAAATCTTACGTGCAGGATATTACTGGCCTACGTTGTTCAAAGACTCACACAGTTACGTGAGGAAATGTCAAGTCTACCAAACTACTGCTGGAATACAAAAGAAACCGTCCCTGCCACTACAACCAATAAACATCGAGCAACCGTTCACTCAGTGGGGCTTGGACATAATAGGTGAGATCGTTCCTCACTCTTCTAAGTAGCATAGATACATCCTCACGGTAACAGGTTATTTTACTAAATGGGTAGCAGCAGTTCCTCTCAAGACAGCCAATTCTGAAAATATTATTGAATTCATAGATCAATTTATAATGGATTTCCATCGGCTTTAATGTTTGATAATTCATCATACTTTTCTAGAAATGCAATGACTGAATTTGCACTTAAAAGAGGGTTCAAACTAAAATATTCGACCAATTACTATCTGCAAGGTAATGGGTTAACTGAGTCGACAAATAAAAACCTAATCATGATTATTAAAAGAACAGTTGACCAGAACCAAAAGAATTGGCATAAAGATTTGGTAAATGCTTTATGGGCAGATAGAATAACAAAAAAAGCTTCGATCGGCACTTCTCCCTTTAATTTAGTTTATGGGAAAGAAGTGGTTCTTCCAACTCACTTAGTCATTCCCTCCTTGTCTTTAATACAATACATTGATGAAGTACCTACTTCCTCCATACAACTAAGACAAATGGAAATAATTAAATTAGAAGAACAATGAGAACAAGCTAAGAAAACCCATGCTCATCATCAAGCGTTAATAAAATCCTCTTTTGATTCAAGCATAATGACCAGAATTGTTTTTCAAATGGGAGATTTAGTTTTAAAATGCGACAAGGCACATGAAGAAAAAGACAAACATATGAAATTTCAAAAGATGTGGCTTGGTCCTTTTCAGATTGTTGAAGTCATATGTCCATCAACGTTTGTCTTACAGGATTTAGCAGGTAGAAGGGATCATTTTCCTATTAATGGACAAATCCTTAAAATATATTTTCCATAGAAGATTATTCTTCTATTTTGTAGAATAGTTTTTCTTTTCTTTTTTATAAATAAAAACAGTTGTAAATGGTTACTATAGGTATTCACGGAAAAGACACCAATTCTCTTTAAGATTTTGAGCTTTCCGCTTGTATAAATGGCAATTTTTTTTTTTTAAATCTGATCTTTATTATTGACAAATACAGTTAAAAACTTTAGCCTAGATATGATACTAGTTTCAACTTCAAAAAATTTGACGAAAGAAACCTTTAGCAAAGAAATTGTTTTATATCAGCACAATGAAAGGTATCAATAACAAAATAAAGATTCTCTGTAAAACAACTGTTTTCAAACTCTATTATTGTTGTCCAGATCTTTCTTAAGTAAAACAATGACTTCCTCCCTGATTAAAGAAAAATCGCAGCATTCAGAGGAACAATCCAAGAAACACTATATCTTAAAGAATAAGAGGTCTCATCACGAGTCGGCTTATCATGATCACAAATATTATAACTTTCTGACTTTGCCAATACTGTCCATCAAAATAGGGCAATGACTCAAGATTGTTAAAATCAAAAGACAAGGGGTCTCATCATGAGCCAGCTTGTTCAGCAAGAGTGTAAATCAAGTGAATGATTGTGTCATAATTTGGCTACCAAACCAAGACATTGTTCTTTAAGAATAAAAAAGAAAATCAAAGAAAAAGTGCCAATGTGGATTTTTTTTTGAAAGTTGTAGATCACCTTAACCAGGATAAAGGATCATTGTTGGGTAACAGGTAACCCTGTTGAGGCTATGGACGCCTGCTGGCAGCAGAGGCTCTACCTACGACAAATGAGCATATTTTAAAAATTGGAACACAAAGAAAACTTTATTTTATCTTTACAAGACCAAGTAATGGCTGATGTAAATACAAGGACAAGCCTGAGGAAGCAAACAAATTAGAATAAAAAGAGGTTGAAACAAAATGTCAATGATAGGATAAAGCATAATGTACTCCATCTGTCCATAACAAAATTTAGATTTATGAAAATTTTTCTGTTTTGGAAGTTAAGATTCAATAAGAAAAGTAGAGATAACTGGTTCTTCCAAGTGAATCGCCATTGTTGTGGCCACCAACAACCCCCCTCCTTCTTTAGTATTAGCAATAACATAAAACAAGTGGGGACCCTTAGTAAAAAATTCAAATTTTTTTTGTATTATACTCCTTAAAAATATATCGCATCGCGAGAAGAGAGTAGAACATTTCTTTATGAGCACAATAAAAACTGCGAAAAAGCGACGTGAAATTCATCGCATCGAATACATTAAGAAGCACCCATAAATGAAGATCTTAAGAAATCTCCGATGGCCGATATATGACATCGCACATCGCAACATCGCATAAACAACACACAATGATTTAACACGATCTGCGATCTTGCGATAAACGCGATGCTGTGATGCTGTAATCTGCGATCTGCGATATCACAATCTTGACAAGATGCGATAACGTGATAACGTAAGCAAGTTGCAGAAATCGCCCATCGCAAATTTTCCTTGGCTCAACATTCAAGAAAAGCTATCAGTAAACCAAAAAATTGGATGCGCACCTTAAATAAAATTAATGAATGTACGCCAAAGTGTTAATGAAGGACAATTTTGTATTTGTCGAAGAGTCAGTTCACAATGGGTGGCATTATTTTATACATTCATAGAGCTTAGAGCTTTTGCGTCAATATTTATTGTCATTACTCTTTTCCTTTGCGTGAACTGCAGGAATGAAAAACAGGAAACATCTAAAGAAAAAGGGAAAGTGTCAACGCTTGGAGACAGAGAAGAAATGCCCTCATAAACAGATACCGCATGCAACGTAATCGTAGATTCTAGAGCATTTCTAAATAGATGCTGCCATCAATAGCCGACTCAACACTCAGGGTCAAAAGCTCACAAAAGCAACATGTTTACAAAAAATCCTGAAGCTTATACCCAGTAAAGGAAAAGGCGCTAAAGGCGAAAAACGCACTAGAAAGGCCTGGATCAAAGAATGGAGGCAGTTTTCGATGCGCTAAGAAAATTGTTCAGAGAGAAAGGTCCCTAACTTGCTTAGTCATTTGCAAGTCCATAAATCAAGATAGCAAAGGCAGAAGCAATTTGAGAGAAATTTTGATCATTACCAAGTATATACGCAGTTAATTCACCCAGCCAAAAGATGATTCCCAAAAATATCTTCTAGTTTACTAAAAAATGGTGCCAGCGCTTGCCATTTCTATTTGCTTAACTCAAACAAAAGCAGAAGGCAACCAGCCGACTCTTCCCAGGAAAATGTTGAATGCTTGCAACATTAAGGAGTAAAAGCAAAAATAGTTAGGAATTAGATTCGATTTTTTAGAAATAAGTTTGCTTAGAAAAAGGGTGGTCATTTAAACCGTATCCTAAATTTATGTAATCAAGTTATTTAGTTAGCAGTATTTAAACCTTTCTCATGCATTTAGAGAAGGGTCCAGAAATTTGTCAAAAACTTGTCCTCAGAACATGCACTTTTGCACCCTCAGAGGAGGTTTTGATGAATGAACGGATCAAGATTTATTGATGTTTGCATTTGGTATCTGCTACTGATGTTGCACTTCTGTACTCTTAGTAGATATTAGAACAAGGAGAGATAAATCATTGTTGCTTGAAGCTTATGGGTAGGACCAATCATAAATGGTACTTTTATCTCTTGACCATTTCTGCTTATATTCTTAAAGCAATATACAGTTTTTAGTTGTTTATATGTTATTACAGGAATGTGTGTGTTACCATTTGGAACTTTTGTACGGTGGAGCCATTTATTTATGTTTAATGTGTGAATAACTTATTATGCAATATGTTGTTCACAACTGTTTTTCCTAACTTTTTATGCAAAGTGGTTCATCTTAATTGATCTCCATTCTTATAATTGCTTAATGATATTTATTACTAGTTATTATTTGAAATCTCTTTAGATCACATAATAGAAGAATTACATCCCGGGTTAGCATAGATTAGATGTGCTGTTTTCATTAGATTACAATAGCATAGAGTTAGATTAAAGTAGTTTAGATAGGAACTTTTAGATCAGCAACATCCAATTCTGCACACACACACCCTTAGATTGGGAAACTAGTCCCATTATCCCAAGTTGGACCCGCTATACCAAAATGATAAGGAGCTTCCAACCAAGGTCTGGACCGGGCGGGTATCCCCCTTGTTGTCGACCAAATTTTTGGGGCTTCAACACTTAACAAGATGTGTCCAACACTGAAGGGAAGGTGAACAAACAGAATAGGAAGACAGAGAGCCCAAAGAGGGAAGGAAAATAGACACAACCAATAGGATTAAAAATCCATCCCATAATAGAACAAAAAGAAGTCGGAGTTTAGAGACAAAGGGGAGATAGAGAGTCAGAGAAAACACTCAGCTACGAAAAGTTGATCAGAGGGACTAAGAGGGAGAGTCTGTGCACTCTTTAGACTTAAGTTTTTCAAGTGAAATCCCTGTGTAATATCAATGTTGTTGTGTTATGGCTTTGATTGAGCTCACACCTGTAAACTCTATTCTTGAATACATAACATAAAGGTTGACACTGAGAGCTAGACCGGGAGACCTAGCTAGGGGGTCTAGTGAACTCCTTCATTATTTTGACTGTGTTGATGTGTGTGTATTATGTTTTATAACTATTCGTTGTCTAGGATATTCGTAATATTTTCGATCCATTGCACTAAGTAATATAGGAAATCCTGTACATGAGTCTGTAATACCTTTTCTCCTTAACTTAATATCCATTTCAAATCAGCTGTGCAACGGAATTTCTCGCCCCAATTGCCAAGTCTAAGGTAGTGCACCACTCTGTTGGACAGTGATCAAGGAATACATCAATTGCATCATTTGTTTCCAAGTAAGGCAAGTGATACCATGTCTACGCAAGGTCCTTCCATGCCATGATCGACACATGGTAAAAGTCTGCCTTGAACTCCGCGTACCCCTATAGGTTGGCAAACACAATAGGCGACAACTGCGGTTTGCAATTGATAGCCATGTGGATTTTCATTTCCATCAATATCGAGAAGATCTTGCTATATTTGATGCAATAAGCATCCTTGGTTGCCCAAAGTGAAGTGTACTTCACTACTTTTGGCAGGTTTGGCATGACAAAGGGGAATTGACTATCTTCTAGAAACTCTAGACTACCAGCATAATAGATAGCAAGATCCACACATAGTGGAAAGTCTTGTTGAGCTCTTGTGTCTCACGGCAGTTCACTAGGAATTCATTGCAAAGATAATGTGTCCAATTAAACTTGACTCCTTTTGTGTATTGGGCTACAAGATAAATGACTAGTGCTAGCACTTCATCTACGAAACACTTCCTAATAACCTTTCTTGCCAAAATATGCGTGGCCACATTGACAACAGGGTCACTGATACTTGATATGGCATAGCCTCGCAGCTTCTTTACGAGCTTGAATTTCTCGTTCATGGCCTTCATGAGGGCCAGCTCGCCACATTTTCTGCCAAACATCATGGCTAGATTTTCCCATGTGTAGGGTAGCCGTGTGATCCTATGCATCAATATATCGGTGATGGGTATTGGCTCCTCCAGCCACAGACACCCATCGTGCACCGAGAATAGTAGCTACTTGATGACCAATACTCTAATGGGGGTGTAGTTGCAGTGCGGCACCCATAGTCGATTGACTAGCCCTACCTTGTCTACTCCTCTGAGCCACCTCCGTGGTTCCAATGCAGTCATTTCGATGGCCGTGTCAATAATATGGTGCATTAGCTTCTCAGTCACCAAGTGCGGGAACTTCTCATGGTCAGCTAAACCCTAATATTCCAGTTTTAATAGAGGAACCTGTCCCAAGCGCAGTCCTTTAAAGACAATCTCATCCAGTAACAAAGTGGTTTGCAAGTGGACCTTGCTCTTGTTAATGTCTTTTGACACGTTTTTCTTTCCCTTGCACGGAGTGACGTACTCAGGAAATTTAGTGATAGGGTTAGCACCCTGGACTTCAATTTTCTCCACTTCTACCCCCAAGTCCTCATCGTCCTTTGGGATGTCCTCAATTTGTTCCTCCTTTGGCTCCAGGTTAATGGCTTTTCCCTTTTCATGTACAGTGGGCATATCCTTCGATGGGTTTCTTCTCAGTGATGCGCACATTGGTATCGCAACTTGCTTTCCCTTTTTATCCTTTGCACTCTCCTTGGTTAGGGTCGGCTTCAGTATATGTGTCCTTGGTGATTTGGGAACTTCAGCTAATACCTCTACAACCTCTAGAGTAGCTCCCTCTGCCTCCCTAAAAAATTCCGGCATAGCCCACTTGGCTGTCACTGCTTCGGTGTCCATAGCTTCTACGGGTGTCGACATGATGCTATTCAACAGTTCTTGTGTGTCCTTTGGTAATTGCTCAAACGTTGGACTTACTATCAGAGTTTCAAATAATTCATGGTTCATGTATGCCTGAGAGCTCAACAACTCAATTCTCAAAATGCCAAGTGTTTTTCGTTGGCCCTTCACCTGTAATTTATAAGGCATTTTCAATTAAATCCAATTGTTCCCCCCACATTCGATTCATTAATGCCGGATTGGTGGCAGATTTCCAGGGATGTTACCCATAAAGTTCGTCATAAATGTAGTTGTTCGCTCCATTTGGCTACATTTATATTGTCAAATCATGAACAGTGACTTTAATGGTCACTTTCTGGTTGACCTGCATGATTTCTCTCTGGGTAGTGCATCTCCCTTCATGCTGTTGTGAACCCTCTGACATTTCCTCATCCCACACAATCCTCCAATTATGCAGTTCCCCAACCCAAGCAGCGTAGTTTATATTCTTGTGCCTCCTTTCAGCTACTTGGAGAATTAAGACTATGCCTCATATAGTCACTTGGTTGGATCATCAATGTATGGCTTCAATCGGCTACCATTCACCTTTCCTGGGAAGGGATCTCCATTCAATTTAACCAACTGGATTGCTCCACTAATGGTAATCTCCTTAATGACATAGAGCCCTAACCAATGCATTCTGAATTTCCCTGGAAATTTTTCAAACTTGTTGTCGTATAGCAAACTATATCATTTACCTTAAAGGTTAATGTGTCAATCGTTCCATGTCTTTTCGTGTTTCTTTTGGATCTGTTGGTGAAATCCAACTAGAAATATCTCTTCCTCAAGTTCAACAAGCTGCACGAGCCTCTCTTCTAGAGCTCCATGATCCGTCATACCTGTAAGTGCTGCTATACAAAAACCAGGCACAATATATTCCATGGGCATCACTACTTCAACACCATATAAAAGCCTAAAGGGTGTTTGTCCAGTCAACTTTTTGGATGTCGTCTGATAGGCCCATAGAACTGTGGGTATGCGTAGGTCTCAATAACTTCACTGAACATTATAAACCTTGGTCAGCACATTCTTCAACACCTTATTGAATTCTTCCACCATCCCATTAGCTTGTGGGTGATAAGGCGTGATATTCTAGTGATATACCTGAAATTCCTCCATCAGTGCATTGATTGTTTCATTCAGAAAGTGCATACTGGGATCACTCATCAAAATATTTGGACACCCAAATCATGTTAGTACATACTCAAAGAGAAACTTAGCAGTGGTCGAGCATGTGGAGTCCTTCATAGGTTGTGCCTCCGCCCATAGATCAAAATACTCAGTCGTGGTGATAATGAAGCATGCTCCTGGCTTCTTCCCTTGGGGCTAAATGGGTCCCACAAAATCTATTGACCATTTCATGAAAGGTTTTAATGTCATCTATGGGTTCAGAGGTAGCTCATCTCTTCACGATGGCCTATGAGTCCTTTGACACATATCACATGCCTTTCAGTAAGATTTTGAATCCTGATGGAGGGTTGGCCACCATAATCCTATGCGTAGAATCTTCTGCGCGACTGCTCTTCCTACATAATGCCCTCCTGCGATGCCCCCACGAGCATCTGCAAGGATACTTCTCCTTTCAAACTCCAGTACATATCATTGTAATACTTCATCAGATCCCATTTTGTACAGATGACTGATAATGATAGAAAAGTCTACCGCGCGCACCACTAACTCCTCCTTCTATTGGATGATGTAGCCTTTTGAGGCAGCTCCTATTTTTAGGAAATGTATGCTATCTTCAAAGTGACAATTCACAATGCATACTACAAATAGTTGTGCATCAGGAAATCCATCCTCCAAATTAGTGGTCGCTTCCCCTATTTTGATGTGCGATAGATGGTTTGGTCCCGTGTTTAGTCATCCAGGCTTCACAATAACTTCAAAATCATACTTCTGGAACAATAACAACCACATACAGATTCTCCCCTCCAATACAGGATTATTGACTAGGTATTTCAACGCAGAATGATCCATGTACATCTTAAAATTTCCACCCAACAAATAGCATCTAAACTTTTGGAGCACATATGCCATTGCTAATGCTTCACACTCGGTGGTGGAATAGTTCTTCTCAACCTTAGATAACCTCCTACTTGTGAATGCTATAGGATGGTCCAATTCTCCTCCACCAGCCTATTTCAATACTACTCCTAGCGCTATACATGATGCATCTACATGTACATGAAACTCCTTCCAATTCGGGAAGACTAAAATCGGTGCAGTGACCATTTTCTCTTTCAATAAATCCAAGCTTTTCTTACAGTCCTCGTTCCAATAGAACCTGACATCCTTTTTCAACAACTTCTCCATAAGCGCGGTAATTTGGGCATAGCCCTTGATAAACTTCCAGTAATACCAAGTATGTCCTAGGGTTGTGCACAACTGTTTTACACTCTCCGACGCTTCCAAGTTAGGTATCACTACAATCTTCGGGCCATCAACCATCAGTCCTTTTCTATAAACCATGTGACCTAGTAGAATCCCAAAAAGAACATAAAGTAGGCATTTCTTTAGATTGAGTGCAATCTGGTACCTTCGACAAGTATCTAGCATTAGGCGCAAACTTGCAACATGGAGTTTCACTAACCCAAACATAGTCCAGTCATCAAAGTACACCTCAGGAAACTTATGAATGAATTCTTTGAATGCAGCAATGACTATGCACGAAAAAATCGTAGGCTCATTCTTCAATTTGAAAGGCCTGATAGTGTACAGAAAACATCCCCATTCAGTTGCAAAGGTCATCTTGCTTCTATCCTTAGGCACAATTTTGGTCTGATGGTATCCAAGGAACCCATAAGTGAAGGAGTACGCTTCCTAGCCACCTACATTATCCAATACCTCATCAGTAAATGAAGTTGGGAAGGGATCATGTACGCAAGCGTCATTCAACTTCCTGAGATCTACGCATATCCTTATTTCATCCTTCTACTTGTTTTCCTGTACCACCATTAGGCTTACCCAATCAAATTCTTCTACGGGCTCAATGATGCCTACTGCGAGCATCTTGTCTAGCTCTAAGTGAACCTTCTCCTTATACTTTGGATTGAGACGGTAAGGTCTTTGCTTAACAGGCTTCGTGTCGGGCTTTAATGTGATCTTCATAATACCCAAGTCTCCTATTATCCCCTTTAGCTCTGTAAACATAGTAGGGAACAAATCCTGGTATTCGCAGAGAAATTTAGCGACCTTATCTATCGTCACGTCATCCTAGTAATCTCCATTATTTGTGAATTTGGGCTCCGCCTCCGTTCCAATATTTACTTGTTTCATTTTCAGTGGCACAATTATATTAGGATTCTCAATCTGTGATCCCTCAACCTCGTGGTGAACCTCAGTTTCAGTGATATTAATATTTAGTGGATCCTCGTCTTCTTCTTTGGCAGACACATTATAGCATTTTAGCTTGGGGTCAGCTGAGTAGTCCAATAGAGTTGAATCAGATCCAAAGGATCCTGCGGTATCCTAAATATCACTGCTTTAACTTCTTGTAGTGCTTCATCAATACATTCAAAATAGTCTTTGAAGCTAAATGTCATTATGAATCCTTCACGCAGAATGTCCCATTCACCTATACCATGGCAGAGCTCTTCTTCCAAGTACCAGTTCATCAGGATGACATCCAAGGTATGACAGAACAAGTGCACCCACTTAGGTTGGGTCTTCACTCCATAAGCCTTAGCCCATTTAGCCAAGTGTGCATGCAGATCATCATTCCCATCACACTTGTCTATCATTCATACCTTCAACTTCCCAAAACATTTACTCATCATCCTCCTACACTCATGCCAATCATCAATGCTACCCTTGTGCGTACACCACCAACTTACGGGCATAACGCGTAGTGCCAAATCCAAAGCCTCGAAGTGCTACTTTTATGGTACCTCCCTCTCAAATGCATCCAAAAATACATCTACATCATTCAGGCCATCATAAGTGGGCAGATTTCTTGCCTCTGATGATGCACAACACAGTGACTGGGTCATCATGTTAAAGCTCAACGTGGTTACTTCATGTAGCCGATTCTGCTAGTGCTCTAATTCTTCATCAGAGTCTGAGGTGTAGAAACTCTCATGATCCCATGTAATTCACCCATTCGCTATTGGATTCACCTAATCTTGGTCTCGCAATGTTATCTTATATATGCAATCCAGATCGTCATCGCTTTCATAATCACAGATTGGTTCAGTATAGCACGATCCTTCAGCAGGACCTAGGGGTACTATTACACAGAGTGATTTCTTCTCAAGTATCATTTTTCAACACATATTTCATTAAATTGTGGATCTAGAATTTCAAAATAACAAAAAAACTCAATTTTAGTGATGTCCTTGTAATAAACATTTTCCAATTTTAATGAAATGTGTGTTTTTCGCTTCTTTAGGTTGATTACCCTATTCATGTTAGTAGCCAAATCAATGCCAAGGAGCGTAGGGTAGCGGTTGTTGTCATCCACAATTTATATCACTTCGAAGTTAGCCAATGCGCTCATGCCCTCAATATCTACAGTTACCCCTTACAGTCATCCCATGGGGATGATCTTCTGTTGATTTTCCATCCTTAACTAAATCGGAGACCATTGTAGGGTGGGTCTTCACATCTGCTCCCAAGTCTGCTTTGGTAAAATGTTCACGTCTAACCCCAGATCCAGAATAGCCTGATCCATTTCGTATTCTCCTATTCACAAGGTTAGTCTCATTTCTCGTCCTATCCCTGCTTTATTCTTACCAATCTTTCATACCACGCGCAGTTCACCTGGAATGTTTTCGTCGCATTTGTTTATAATTTCTTGTAACCCTTTCATAGCCTTGCTATCACACAAAAGCTTCATGCAGGTCTCTAGAAAAGTCGTAAGCATAGAAGGGTCCATTTCCTAATAAGGCTTATCCCTACTCCCTGAGGTAGAGGCCTCAGTGAAGCTCTTCATTGCTTCCATGAACATTTCATGTGCGTGCACCAAATCAAATTCAACCTCCTTCATCGGAGCTTTGTGAACCCATGCACTGTCTTTGGGTTGTTTCCCCTTATCATTGCCCATTGCGATTCCACTTCAGAGCACTATATTCACATTCCTGTCTTCTTCACAAGGCTCAGACCTCATCATCTATAGGTTCTGAGTCGGCTGAGGTGGTATCACCCCTTTGTCACGTACCCTCACTATCAGCATAGGACAACCTTCTGTCTCATGATCAAATTGAGTACAATATTTACATGACGGCCACGTTGGGTTAGTGCATTCATGGGCATAGTGTCCTAGTCCTCCATAATTGTAGCAGATTAGTTGTTCCTGACCTCTGCCAGGTCCTCCTCTGCCTTGACCTCATCCGCGCCCTTGAAATCTTGTTTGCACCATCCCAACGCTCTGGTCAGGGGGCTGCGTTTCTGCCTAAACCCTATAAGCGGGTGTTCTATACATCATCAATTCATAAGTTCTGCAGTTGTGCTCATCATGCCCTATCAACTTGCAGAAGTTGCAGAACAGTTGTTGAGGTGTTTGTACAAACTTCTACAGCAAATGATAGTTATCCATCGTATGTTTCCCTGCTACTTGACACATAGCGCACCACAATGCAGGCCCCGTGCTCAATATTTCTTGGGCCTCTGGCCTCAAAGGCATTGGCCCTCCTCCTACAATATAGTTTGCAAATACTATGTAGTGGTCTTTGTCATGCCCCTGACCTTTACATTTCAGGCACCATACCTCTTCGCGCACCTCCGATCGAATTGTTTTGTCCTGCTTCCAACTTTGCATTTCAAGGCAAATATTTTGCAACTATGCATGGATCTATTGAACCCCTAGATTCAGATCTTGCATCGGTGGTTCATGCAGTCTCATTGCAATCTTCAAGGTCTCTACCTGAGTCATAATCTTCTATGGTGATAGTGCAACCCTTAAGTGAGGTAGGAGTGAAGACATGAACCATTCGCAGTGCTATCCATATGTTAAGTTCATGTTAGATTCGTAGATTTTGCACTTCAACCTCTGATCCAATTCCTAAGGTGTCTCACCTAGTTTCATCGTGATTTCCTTGAACCCCACAATCAACTGTGCCTCGGATTTAGACCTACTGAACTCTTTATTTAGCGTGGTCTGGATGTCTTCCAACCTAGCATTTGGGTTATCATTAGAGTACTTGATGTACCAGGTTAGTGCGTGATCTTATAAAGCACTAACCAATGTTGCCTTCTTCATGTGGTCATTTGTGATGCCTTAAGCTTCCAATACAACTTTCACGACGAACCAAAACTAGTCTAGGTCCTCATTTCCCAAGCCCTTAAACAAAGGTAGCTTCATTGAATTTTCCATGTTGAACTGCGGTGGAGGCGGTGGTGGTGTGGGAAAAGTCACAGGTGACGGTGGTGAAGTTGGAGGTGGTGTAGGTGTAGGTGCAAATCACGAGAATTCCTGTCTTTTTAACTGAACTGCACTTTGTGGAGAAGCTGCACTATTCCCTCTTTGTCACCCAATGGTGGTGAGATCAGTGGACTATATTCAGAACCCTTTCTTCCTTCGTTTCTGTAAGTCTTTCCACTTCACGTAGCTACATAACCCATTTTTCGCACAATAAAATCTTAATCCAGGTATTTGAAGACTTCAAATACTTACCTCGTGGACCTTTGAAAAAGCATCGCTCTGCCTCGCTATAACTAACCGAGGTATCGACCACGAATTCAGTCACAAATCCTCCTATGATGTGATCGAGCCAATGATTGACAACACGAGTGAACTTATCCTTAGAGGCTTCTAGTATTTGTACTAGCTCTAGGGTCCAAACAATAGGACCATCAAGTCTCCACCTTCCTTGGCTATCTGCTAGCTTTGCAATCCACTCGTATAACTCAACCAGAAAGGAACATAAAAAGATCTCATGGATTTCTATATGTAAGTACCTATCGAGCCACTGTTCCTTTGTCAGTCGCGTATTTTTGTTCTCCCGCACCACGAATTCGTGGATATTCTTGTCTAACCAGTCTTCTACCTCTTTCTTAGTTGGATTCCAGTGATACAACATCACACATCTCTGATATAGATTCTAGTCCTGACAATGGAACCATTTGTTGGCTTTGTGGGGCCTAACCCAGGTTCAGTGTTAGGTAGCCAAAAAAATCCCTACACTACTGGCCCTTTCGGCATTAGCCCATAGAGTGCAGGTCGAAGTCTCACCTAAAGCAGTATGGGGGGATGTTGGAACCAAGTTTCCACACCCTGAGATGGTCGTGATGTCGGTTTATACCATATTGATCTGGATTTAAACAAGAATGCAACAAATTACAAATATAACCATACATACTGAGATGCAGCAGAAATAGTACTTTATTTCATTACTGCAAAACACTGAAATATGCATATAAACATAAATGGAAATAAAATAGCTAGGGCGATGGTAGCTTACCTCAGAGAAGAGATGTGGTGGCTACATGCCTATGAACTGTATTAAAATTAGGCTTGAAGGCCTATTTATTATTGGGAAACAATGGAAAACCCTAAACATCCAAAAACCTAACCTTAGGAGATTAAGCGCTAAACTATGGGCCCTGTTTTGGGTAAATTGGTACATCAAGTTCCGAAGGTTGTAGCTTTGGCATATGATCTCCATTTGACGCACACAATACCTCATTAGAAAGACCTATCCAAGGACTACACCTTTGGGAAGATCAACATCAGTCCATAGACCCATGTTGCTCCCAATTTTTCTCAAAAAACATCATTTAGGGCCTCAAAACGGCTCTAGAAGTTCAGAACCTGAAAAATTGCTAAAAATAGTAAATTGTGCTACAACTAAGGAAACTGAAAAATTGAAGAAAACAATGGTGGGGGTCCAAGTGGAATTGGTGGGTGGCTAGAAATATCCACCTGGATCATTCCTCCCCCCTTAGGAAGTAATGGTCCCCATTGCATTGAGTTCCTCCATGAGATGAGGAAACTTCTGATGAACTTGGTTGTTGCTGAGCCACTTGCCCTAGTGAAGGAGTTGGGTCTAATTTGACAACTTGATACAGTTGGATCTTCTGTTGGTGAGTATGCTTGATCTATGTGTCCATAATCTGATTAGTTGCAACTTGTTTCATATAATTTGTTTAGTAATGGTGGAAAGTATGGCTGAAGGCGGTCCACATTGAACACTGGTTGTAGGCCAAAGAATGGGGGAATGAGTTCAAATGCATCGTCTACCACTACCTTGGTAATGGTGTAAGGACCGTGTAGGAGTGGTATGAGTTTCCAATAGGCTCCGATACGGTGTTCCCTTTGAAAATGCAACCAGACTTTGTCACCCACCTAAAACTTCTATGGCACCCGATGTTGATCATGTCGTTGATTTTAATTGGCATTTGATTTCTCTATAATGTCATGGACCTGCTGGTGAACATGTTGGGTGTGCTCAATGAAGCTGTTTTCCTTATTTGTTTTAGACTGGACATGAGCAGAATATTCCTAAGTAGCTACAAATGGCATGGCCACATCAATGGGACATAGTGACTGGAATCCCAAGCCCACTTGAAAAGGGTTGTGGCTAGTCGAGCTGTGGAGAGCCCGATTATAGTTGTGCTGAACATAGGGGAGGCTCTCATCCCATGTGTGTGGATGATTTGAGTTGTACATTCGCAAAATGTGTACGATCATCCTATTGAAAACCTCTGTCTGGCCATCAGTTTGGGGATGGAAGGTTGTGGACTTAGTGAGTTTGGTGTCTAGCATCGACCAAAGACTAGACCAAAATGTACTGAGCAACCTGCTATCCTAATTTGAGATGATAGACTAGGGGATCGAAAAGTGTACCCACGCGTGTTCAAAGACTATTTTAGCAGTGGATTCTGTTGTGATATTCTTCTTACAGGCCGCCATAATGGCCATATTTGAGAACTTATCGATGAACAAAAAAACACAGTCATTCCTATGCTTAGTAGAAGGATGGCCCGATATGTAATCCATGGAGATGGATTCCCAAGGTCAACTAGGGGTAGGCAACGGGTTATAGAGGCCTTACTTCTTGATGGTTGGTTTGGAAATGGCTTAGGAAATGCATGATCTAATGTACTCCCCAACATCCTATTGAAGATTCAGCCACTAGAAATACTTCTACAGCAATGCCACCATTTTCTTGACCCAGAAATGCCTAGCAGCCTGACTGCAGTGTTCTTCCCAAATCATCTTAGCATGCTCACTTGAAGAAAGACAAAGGTGACCTAGGTGGCATAACAGGGCAGTCTGGAGGTGAAAATCGCGAACATGCTGACCCTCCAAGAGTGTCTGGTATGTGTGTCCAGATTTTGGGTCACTTTTGTAGAGAAGTGGCCAATCAGAAGTGTCGTGCCCACAAGCGTTGAGCATGGTGGTTAATTCCATGATCAGTGGTCAATTGGGGCAATATGCAACATGTTGGTGATGCCTTATTATACTTGATATTCAAATGGAACTATTGTAGGTATATGGACCTCTTCTGATGGCGATCATTCTAGAATTTCCCTTGGGTCTGTATGAACTGTAGGGGCCGGTGGCCTGTGGATGACTATTTCCTTCCCCAAAATGTAATGCTTCCATTGTCGGCAGGACTTAACAATGGAATACATCTCTTTTTCATAAGCCACTTGATTCTTGTGTTGAGTAAGGACTTCCCCAATAGCATAGTCAGAGGCATCTATCTCGACCTCAAATGGTTGTTGCAAGTCTGGTAACGTGAGCACTGATGTCGAGCAAAGGCAATGTTTCAACTCTATGAATGCCTTTTGTTGAGATTTAGAAAAAAATAATTTTTATTTTGATCCTCCCTTGGTGACTTGACTCAAGGGCCAAGTGATATGAGAAAATCCCAACACGAACCTGTGGTAGAAGTTGGCAAGACCCAGAAATTCATGGAGCTCTATTAGAGTGGTTGGAGATGACCAATCCCGAATGACTTGGATCTTGGTTGGATCCACATGCACCCTTCATTCATCAATAATGTACCCTAGATACTAAACCTAGGTCATGCCCAAAGTTCATTTCTCCAAATTGGAACATAACATGTGTTGCCACAGTGTTTGGAGAACTTGTTGGATGTGGTGGAGGTTCTCTTCCCAACTCTGGTTGAAGATCAGGATGTCATCCAAGTATACCATTGTAAATGATTTGGTGAATGGTTTCAAGATTCCATCCATTAGCCTCATGAAGGTTGCAGGAGCATTCTTCAACCAAAAAGGCATAACCAACCATTCGAAAAGGCCCTCCTTGGCTTTGAAGGTAGTCTTCCACACATCAAAGGGTTTGATTAGTACCTGGTGATATCTTGACTTCAAATGAATCTTGCTGAAATATTTTTCCCAATTAAACTGGTCAAGGAGGTCATCAATCCATGGGATCGGGTACCTATTATGGACAATGATCTTGTTCGACGTTCGATAGTCAATACAGAGTCTCTAAGTACCATCCTTCTTCTATACCAACATGATCAGGATCCCACAGGGCGATGAATTCAGATGGATGTGACCTTTTTGCAACAGCTCCTGAATATGCCTCTTGATTTCATCATTCTCTAAAACGGAGTGCCAATATATTGGTCCATTGGGTAGTGGCACACCTAGGGTCAGATCGATGGAGTAATTGACCTGACAGTGTAGAGAAACCCTTGCGGGGGAGGTAAAGATGTCCTCGTACTCCTCCACGACCTTGTCCATATTTTGTTGTCGTATGAAGGGGCCTTGTCTGGAGGTCGTGGCCACCATCTTCTTCTTTCCTTGAGGGCGTATCATTAAGAAAAAAAATTCACAGTTTTGGAAATGAGCTTACTGCATTGTTTTGCAGTAACCAAAGAGATGGTGGTAAGAAGTGCTACCTCTGGTATCCTGTACAACTTATTTCCCAAAGTAACAATAACCACACGAGGCCTTGATTCATGCACAATATGTCTCTTCCACAAGTATGGTTGGCCTAATAATACATCATAAACATAAAGGGGAGCAACGTGACACAATGCCTTATCCGTGAAGGGCTTGATGTTGTATGGAAGGTGATACTACTGGCTCACATGAAGATCCTGTCCTTGGTGAAGCCACCTGATGGTGTACGGTTGTGGATGTGTTGTGGTTAGTAAGCCCAACCACTTCACGACCTCTACCGAAATGAGGTTCTTTTGGCTCCCATTATCAATAATGAACTATAGTGGGGAGCCCTTTACCCTCATCTGGGAATGGAAGAGGTGCTCCTCCTCCTCTGGATCTTTGGGTTCCTCCTTTTAGATCTTCATGGTGGCAATGGTGGTGTTGGGCTCCACATCGATAATCTGCTTCCCTTTGTCATTCCCCTTATTAGGTTCTGACTCAAAGTTAGAACATGCATCTAATTCTGAGACCTTTAGCTTAGCCACCATTGACTGTTTGGCTCGACACTCACTTGTGTTGCGAGTGGAGCTCTTATGGAACTCACACAACTTTCATGTGTCCCTTTTCAGCTTTGTGGCATTGTTCTTTGCTTGTAGCTTTGGAGGGTTGTCTTGGGCCACCCTACATTGGCTTGGTCCTTTGTTCTGTGGTTTGGGGGCACCTTTCCCTTGCTTCGGATTCACAAATCCAAAGTCTCGCTTCTTCTGTTTAAAATTTTGCTCAATATTAATGGCATATCAGTATGCCGTGATGAGCGCGAAGATGTTCAGGAATTATATTTCATCCTGGATGTAATTGTGCAAGTAGCTATGGTATTTGAGTACCAAATACTACTCTGAATCCTTCATACACAACTTTGTGCAAAGGGTATAGAAAATATTGGTAAATTTTGGTACATCTTGGTCCCTTCCCTGCTACAACGTGGTCCACTTTATGTATTAATGACCATCGCTTCTGACAGGGTAGTACTACTCCTTGATGGTAGCCTAGAATGAATTCCAAGTGGGTGTGGCTGAAAACAGTGAGTCATACTTTCATCCTTCTACTCGAAGTAGGTTTCCCACCAATCCTTGATGTGGGTGGCGGCTTTGAGAAGAGCGAAAGTAATCTTTTCCTGGCCGGAAAAATCATGAACATAAAAATAACCTTCTAGTAGATTTAACCATTCATCTATGATGTTTACATCTATCTGACCCTCAAATATGGGAATGTCAAAGTCAACTTGTACCTAAAAGGGTGTGGTGCTCCAGAGTAGCTACTGGAAGTA
Organism: Pinus taeda; assembly: GCA_000404065.3. Classification (NCBI taxonomy): domain Eukaryota; kingdom Viridiplantae; phylum Streptophyta; class Pinopsida; order Pinales; family Pinaceae; genus Pinus; species Pinus taeda. The sequence goes on along the minus strand of APFE030863778.1, from coordinate 46,107 downwards.
GATGTGTCACTCCTGGGTAGATGTTGAAGGATCTGGGAAAAGTTGTCCATCATCGCATTCTAGTGTCGCTCAAGGGCCTCTTTGAGTAAGATTTTGATAGGGTGTCCTTCCCCTTCGTCTTTCTTTTCATCCACCATGGGAGGCTGTCAGGATTTGCGAGGCTATTCTTGCAAAGGTTCGCCCAGTTCAAGTGCTAACTACTTATATCCCTACCTCATTGGGGACATGCAAAGAAAGATAGAGAAAGAGCATACTGCTTTGAAACCACTAATCCAAATTTAAAAAGGAACACAAAAAACCATACATATAACCATACATATAGAGATGCAATAGAAATAATACTTCATTTCATTACTGTAAAATATTGAAATATGCTTACAAACAGAAATGGAAATAAACTAGCTAGGGAAATGGTAGCTTATCTCTGAGAAGAGATTTGGCAGCTACATGCCTCTAAACTGTATTACAATGAGGCTCAAAGGCCTATTTATTGTTGGGAAACAATGGAAAATCCTAAACATCCAAAAACTTAACCCTAGGAGATGAAGTGCCAAACCATGGGCCTCGTTTTCAATAAATTGGTACATCAACTTCCCAGGGTCATAACTTTGGTATATGATCTTTGTTTGACACGCAAAATACCTCATTAGAAAGATATATTTGAGGACTACAACTTTGGGAAGAGCAACATCCATCCATGGACCAATGTTGCTCCCAATTTCCCAAAAAACCTCGTTTAGGGCCTCAAAACGACTCCTTAAGTTTAGGACCCGAAAAACTGCTAAAAATGGTAAACTATGCTACAATTAAGGACATCGAAAAATTGAAGGAAATAATGGTGGGGGTCTATTGGAATTGGCTAGCGGCCACCAATATCCACCTGGATCACCTCTGTTCCTACTTTCATGCAGGTCGCTAAGCTTTAGGTCTCTATTAGTCTAGCCCTTTATTCCACCCTCTAGTACCTCCGCGAAGTTGTATGATTGACCTTCACACAACCTTAACCCGCGGTCTAGGTACATTCACGCTTCTATGACAACTTATTACACATGTTCCCAAGTTATCTTAAGTGCTTTAATTATCTTAGTAAACAATCACAATTAGCATTGTGTAAACTGATATTCTTACTTGCGTTCAATTAACCAATATAATCACATATATTCGCGCATCACATAAACATTGTAAATTAAACCCAAAACACAATATAACGAGAAGTAGTAACAGGAAATAAATACATAGAAATTGCAGAATACTTCTCTTTATTGATATCTTCAGTTTTAATACAAACTTTATCTGTCCTGTGCACATAGCTGTAGGGGTCCATGCATTCAATTGCAGACTTCCACCCTAGACCTCTACACACTCAGCTACAAAGCCTCTACCTATGCTAAGACCTGAAACACTTAGACTTCTCTACCAAGACTCCAAGACTTGTCTTCTTCTTACTTACTCACTACTTAGAGCTTACTTTCTTAGCCCCTTTTTATACAATCCCATGGTCCACGGACCATGGGTGGATCTTTACAGCCGACTTTACACTTCACAAAATAAGGGTGGACAACCCTTTATGACTCTTGACATCTTCACGCTTTGCGGCCACACAATGCAAAGAATTACAACTTTATTACAAAATTTGCCCCAAAACATGGGCTTTTAGCCCTAAAACTGTCCTTGGGGGAACCCGTTCCCAATAGCAACCCAAAATTTGGCCACACATACCAAACACTCTAGGAGGGTCAGCATGTTCCAGATTTTCACCTCCAAGATGCCATGTTATGCCACCTGGGTCACCTTTGTTTTCCTTCAAGCGAGCTTTCCAAGATGATTTGGGAAGCACACTACAGTCAGGCTGCTAGGAATTTTGGGGTCAAGAAAATGGTGGCAGTATTGCAGAATTGTTTCTATTGGCCGAATCTTCGACATGATGTCAGGAAGTACATCAAATCATGCACTACCTATGCCATTGCCAAACAAACCATCAAGAAGCAAGGCCTCTATACTCCACTGCTTACCCCTAGTCGATCTTGGGACTCCATCTCCATGGATTACATGTTGAGCCTTTCTTCTACTAAGCATGGAAACGACTATGTTTTTGTGGTCATTGACAGGTTCTCAAAGATGGCCATTATGGTGGCATGCAAGAAGAATATCACGATAGAAGACACTGCTAAACTCTTCTTTGAATGAGTGTGGGTACACTTTGCGATCCCACAGTCTATCATCTTAGATCTATATGGCAGGTTCCTTAGTACATTTTGGTCTAGTCTCTGGTCGATGTTGGACACCAAACTCACTAAGCCCATAGCCTTCCATCCCCAAACTAATGGCTAGACAGAGGTTGTCAATAGGATGATCGTACACATTTTGCGCATGTACAGCTCAAAGCATCCTTGCGCATGGGATGAGATACTCCCCTTTGTTCAGCACGACTATAACTGGGTTCTCCACAACTCGATCGGCCACAACCCTTTTCAGGTGGGCTTGGGATTCCAGCTACTATGTCCCATTGATGTGGCCATGCCATTTGTAGCTACTCAGTTAGATTTGGCTCATTTCCAGTTTGACACAGATAAGGAAAACAAATTCATTGAGCACATCCAACATATCTATCAGTAGGTCCATGACATTCTAGAGAAATGAAATGCCAAGTGAAAGAAACAACATGATCAACATCGAGTGCCACACAAGTTTTAGGTGGGCGACAAATTCTGGTTGCATTTTCAAAAGGAACGCCTTACCAGCCTATCGAAAGCTCAAACCACTCTAATATGGTCCTTACACCATTACCAAGGTTGTGGGAGACAATGCATTTGAACTCACCATTCCCCCATTCCTTGGCCTACTCCCAGTGTTCAATATGGACCGCCTTTAGCCATATTTTCCACCATTACTAGACACATCCGACATTGCAAAACAACTCACATGAACAAAGTGAAATCTAGATTGCATGGAACAAGTTGCAACTGATCAAATCATGGACACACAGATCAAGCACACTCACTAGTAGAAGATCCAACTATATTGAGTTTTCAAAGCAAGCCAACTCCTTCACCAGGGCAAGTGGCTCACTAGGGACCAAGTTCAGCAGAAGTTTCCTCATCTCATGGAGGAACTCAGCGCAATGGGGACCATCGCTTCCTAAGGGGGGAGGAATGATCTAGGTGGATATTTGTGGTCACCCGCCAATTCCATTTGGACCCCCACCATTGTTTCTTTCATTTTTTCAGTTTCCTTAATTATAGCACAATTTACTATTTTTAGCATTTTTTCAGGTCCTAAACTTCTAGAACCGTTTTCAGGCCCTAAACAACGTTTTTTTGGGAATCTACTACCAAACATTTTCTACTAAAATTTTATTTTTTGTCATATTCCTCGAAGAGATCTTTCCAACGGGGTATCATGTGCATCAAACAGAGATAATATGACCAAGTCACGACCCTAGGAAATTGGCTATCCAACTAACCCCAACGGGGCGCATAAACTCTTGGTGTTACATCTCCTCAGGTTTAGGTTTTGGTTGTTTAGGGTTTAATCTTATTTTTCAATAATAAAAAGGCCCTTAAGCCTCATTGTAAGGTATTTCAGAGGCATGTAACCACCACATCTCTTCTCAAGGATAAGCTACAATCACCCGAGCTAGTTTATTTCCCTTTCTATTACTAGGCATATTTTAGTATTTTACATTAATGAAATGAAGTATTATTTATACTGCATCTCTTTATTTATGGTTATATATGTAATTTATTGCATTCCTGTTTAAATCCATATCAACCGAGGAGATCCCCTTGACATGTTGGCGGGTCCAACACCATCAACAGGGTCCTCCACAAACTGTGGGTCTAGACATGGTGACGATATGAGGTGACAGAGGCTCAGAATCAGATGAGGAATCAGATGAACCAGGAGAAGAGTTAGTATGGGGACTCAGGGGACTATGAAATCAAACCCTATGGGGAGGAGTAATATGCCGAAGTGAAAACTCAGGATGAAGGCCTAAGAGTCTTCCCGATAAATGCCTTGGTGGCGCAATGGTAGTAAGACCCACGTGACACAGAAATGGTGAAGGGATATCAACAAAATGCCTTTGTCTTGATGAGGGCAGATAAATCTATTATGTTAAGTCTTTACTTGGCAGTGTAAACCAAGTGCCCTTCACTTAATATGTGCTTGTGTGTGCAAGTGTGTTTATTGATTAAGCCCAGATCATGTTTGTAAAAAAAAAAAAAAAAAAAAAAATTACAAAAAGTAAACTGAAATTAACAACAGAAAATGAACAACAAAACAATCAACTAAACCACAGCCAAATTGGGTTTGCAAACACTATGCTGGTTGGTAGCGAAATCGACTAAAAACACACTAAAAACTTTAAGAGATATAATTATTGGTGTGACTGGGATCAAATGACACTAGGTTGCTAGAAAGTGGTGCAACAACAACATAAAGCTAGAGAGGAAGATCGCTGCAAAAAGATAGGGAGATGGGTGAAAAACCTAGGGAAACCGATGGGACCCTAAGGAAAATGACCAAACAAGGTTTAATATGAAACTATGGATGGACACAACCTATCTTTGAAGATCTGAAATAGAAGGGTACAGATTTGGAAAATATGGCTAAAAGTGTTGCAGAAACTCAAACTTCTTACTTAGCTAAACTCCTCCTATAAAGGCGGAAGCCTACTAGAAGCCCTAAGGGGATAAATTTGACTTTGAAGAATAAATAAGAGTAGATCAAGGCCTAAGAGGGATGAGACAAAGTTCAAACAACCCAGCAGACAACTCTCAGTAAAACCCAGAAACAGATCCGATAAAAACCTGGAAACCCTAAAATTGCAAGTACTAACCAATTTTCAGGTGGGATCACACTTTTGGGCTAAAAAGTGTAATTTCTACTCCTCTATTTCTGGTCAGCAAATCTTAGAAAAAACTATCGTCTCTATCGCAGCTGGTTCCCGTGACTTGCAAAAAACACTAGAAAACTTTCGGAAGTCAGAAATTTGATAGATATAGGGTTAAAAAGATAGTAAACAACATTAAGATACAAAAAAAGAAGAAACCCTAAGATGAAAATAGAAGGTCACCCAGGTTTCTGGATTTGAAGTGAAAAACCTAGTGGAGTCACCAATTTTGTTGTAGTGTTTTCTTCTCAAAGATGTACGAAAAGAACCCACTTTAGACTATGGATGATGTTGTAACATTATTTAGTTTTGATAAGTTAGCATATTAGTCAAAATAATTTTAAAATGTTAAGTTTGGATATGGATGCAAAAGAAAGAAAAGTTAAAATGTTAGGAAAATTTGATGTTTTATAGGCATCCATATCAATAAAATGTTAGGTGCTAGCTACCCTAAATAAAGAAGGCAAAGGAAAATAAAATGCTAGGGAAGAAAAAGAAAAGGAAGGCTTCATTTTATTTTTATTTATTGAAAATGCATAGGCTACTAGTATAAATGCGCCATAATCAAACATCAATTGTATTTTCATGTGCAGAAGAAAAAGAAAGAAGAGTAAAGGTTACTATAACATTTATATATTAATTTTGGGTATTAATACCATTCATAAGTTTTAAAAACCTATCCCTACGTATTAATACTATCCTAAGTTTTAATCCCATATTACCCCTCCGCTCATAATTCTCTTCATTTTCATTTTCCTAAGTTCAACACCCCTCTTATATCTCATACTTCCTGACATTACATTAAATATTGATTATCGACCCCACCAAGCAATTCTGTCAAGTCACGTTAATGCCTCACCATGTCACGATTCATCTCCACCCATCTTCCCACATCCGATTGCCTGCATGTAATTTCGACCTCCCCTCGCCATCTAAGTTTTACCATTGGCAGGGGGGGGGGGGGGGGGGGGGGTTGAAATGGATGGTATACCAAACCACACCTGCCCCTACGTGGTAGCTCCACAACATTTCAAACCCCCCATGAGTAAAACCACAAACCACTCACCCCCCTGCGAAATGTTGATTCCATTGCTCCTGACACTACTTACCTGGCAATTGTGCTCCCGCCATTTGCCTTCAACCACCTCATTTGTCTGTTAAACCCCATCAAATAATATTCATTCCCTCCAAAATTAACTCGTGAAACATTTAATTGGCTTAGCCGTTAATTTAGTGGACCCAAACCACCAATGGAAAACCGAAATTCCTATATAAACCTCTTTCCAATTTGTGAACAGGTTACTGAATTCATGTTGGATCATTGTTAATTGATTTGATTACAAGCTACTTGCCAAATCCAAACATTATCAATCGCAAGTGACACTCTCTGTTTGGTCATTCCTAACTTATTCCTTTTGTTCTTGTCTCCAGAATCTTTTGTCTATATATGAATCATCTCCTCCCAATCCAATTTTCGCTCTCAGCCAGAACCAACATGCCTCCAAAGGAGAAAGGACCAGAGGAAATTGTCAATCCTCTAATTTATCCTCCTGTAGATCTTCAACATGTCGCTATGGCTGATAGACACTACAAAATTCATGACACTTTGTGAGGTTCACCTCTTCGAGATGTACTATTGGCTCAAAGATAAATATATTAATAAATCAGATGATATCCTATTGTGGGAGTCAATCCTACCTCACTACATCTTTCCTCATACCCATAACACCCCTGATTTCACTAGGCAATGTCATGGCTCATACTTGCCAAGCCAAAGGGCCATAGTCACCCCCACTGGAGAAATTGTTTTTACCATAACCCCTAAGGCTATTGGTCAAATGATGCAAGCCCCCACAGTGAACAATGCTACCCCATTTTCTTATGAAGCTCTAGTTGAAATATACTAGAAATTATACTTTGTTAAGAGAGCCCAAACTCTTGAATTATTCTTGACACAAGATGTTGCATTACCAAAGAAAAATCCTCCTTATCCCTCCTCCATATTCCCTGAGAGAGCCAAGCGGATTATTACTATCATTTCTTACCTCCTTTGCTACTACTTTGATCAATGGGTAGATGAGGCCATTATAGGATTTTTATCCATCTTCTTTGTTGATGCTAAGACCTTGATTATGTTCAATTTCAACCATTTTCTTGTAGAGTCTATTCATCAGCAACTGGTTTAAGTTTCCAACAGAGGAGGCATTGAAATATGCCTCTCTCTTAGTCTACATGTTCCTACACTTTTAGGGGGCAACATGAAATTGTCATTGCAAAAGTTAGATGAGAAGGGAAACCAAGAATCAATCATTTTCTAGACTGCTATAGTTATGAAAGAGAAGAAAATGTACACTTACAAACAATTTACTGATATGTTTGTTCACCTAGCCATAGGCCTCCTAAGTAGCGGAATTGAACCAAGAATCAGCGAAGAGATCAAAAGGGTGTTGTATCTGCCAGATCAAGTTCAGACAGGCGACTAGTACCTGTATGAAAATTATATAGAAATAAGGTTTTTTGGATGTGAGCTCCCACCTTACAAGCTACCAAAATTCCTCCCAACGAGGAATTTTTATTTGGAGTACATCAGGCAGATGATCAACATGGATGAAATCCACTTCATTGTTGCCAAGAAAAAGTCCAAGATTAAGATAAAAACATAGGTTGTCCCTTTCATTTGCAATATCAGGGCAGCAAGGGAAGATGCAAATAATATTTTGAACGAAATGTAGTTCACTCTCAGTTTTAGCTGTGCTTATGGTCCATTAGGGATCTTTTCTAAACTAGGGATAGAAACCAAGTATACCCCTTACTTTCACACATCCAGGCCAGAGATAGAAAAATACAAGAATCAACTATAGTGGGTTGAGAACACCTTACAGGAGGCAGAAGAACAATAGGTCTCCTCATCAACAGTGTAGACTCCCACCATGTAGGAGAAGACAACTAAAAGGAGCAGAGAGGAAGATTCCCCTCTGGAGACTGATATTTTTAGAGAGTGGTTTAAAATTATGTACAAAGATAAGGCTAAGCTTAGTTCCAAACTTAGACTTACCAAAGATTCAAAGCAACAGACTATCATCACCACCAGTGAGCCACTTATTTCTTCCTTAGTGGGTGATCAGTATACCTAGTCTCCTACTACCTGTTCAGCTTCACAACAACAGTAGAAAATAATGCAGACAGATACATCTACTTCAAGTAAGGCAGAGAAGAGCATAATGGATATCTTCAAGGAAATAAAATTCAGAAATGAAGCCTTGAAGATTAAAACTTACAACTAGTTTTGGAAGTAGACTTCTGGTGCCCAAATTAGGTTGTTATCAACCTTTGACTCAGAGAAGGGGAAAATGCAGATGGCATTCCTTCAAGCACAAGTTCCTCAACCCAAGGGAACATTAGACTACAAAAAGACATCTTTTGAGATTGATGTCAAGGATATACATCCCATTGACCAAAAGAAGATCCATAAGAAAATGGGGGAAATGATTTTCTGTATTGTCACTAACACTACCATGACTTTGTCCAAATTATAGGTTGCACTAGCAAATGTCCAGTCACAACTAAATATGGAGAAAGAAAGTTTATTCTCTTGTCAAATATACCAATATTAAAACCTTGGAAGATTTGGTAATCAAACTGGGTTATGATCCTATAAACATCACTGCTACAAAGGAGCTGATCAGAAAGAAGAATTTGGATATAGAAGCATTGAGGAAGTAGTTAAAACTTTGAGCTACTAAGGATCCTCTAGCTAAGGATATTGCAGAGACAGAGATTCAAAGGGAATATATGATGAAACTCATCATGGAGAAGACTGCACAACTTAACCGAATGGAGACATAGATGGAGAAATTGATCGAGGAAAAGGAGAAAGTTGCTAAAAAAGGCTGCCCCTTTAGAAACAATTCCTATCACAGTAATTCCTACAACCATACCAACTGCAACAAGTACAGGAGATGCTACAGACCAGTTGGCCAATCTAGCCCAAAATATGTCTCTTCAAATTGAGGAAATCAATAAATTACATGATCAAATGAAACTTCTAGAAGATCATCAAAAGAAATCCATAATTTTTCATACAGCAGAGCTTCAGAGAGCTCAAAATCAAATAGAAGCATGGAAGAAGTCAGTAGTTGAATATTCTATTGGCTATACTCTGGGTAATGTCAAGGAAATCATATGGAACAACATCATTGAGGAGATGGATGAAATATGGCCATGTATCCAGATCATTTTTTAGTAGAAGGAGTTGATGGAAAAGGCAAACCAGACAATTGCCAATATAAATGCCCAATTGGGAGAGATGCCTACTACAACCAACAACATTATAACGTTTCTTAATTCTAAAAACATGTATGAACTGGATGATATATGAGTGGATGACAGGACTGAAACCATTCTGGAGGTGAAGAAATTTATAACCAAAAATAACTTAGTAGTGCAGTTGATAGAGAAGTGTCACACTCTTGAAGTTGTAGTCAACAGATTTTTCACAAGGATTGATGCATTGAACAAGAAGGGTCTGCCTTCACTGTTTGTGATCAATGATAAATTAATGACCAAGGAGTACTACCTCAAGAAGCTTGAGGACATTTCCAGGGACACAACCAAGTCCTCCAACATCAAAGGTCCCATGACAAGCAGGGCATTTTATGAAGCCATCAACAACACATGTTTTATTCAACATGAGGTAAAACATATTTTCACTATAAAACCCACTTTTGCCCAATATGCTGAGGTAGATGAAATCTACCATGAGGTAACCAAGATAGCAATCATAGATGAAGAATGATGGGAAAATCGGTGCATATTTCAGGATTAGAGTACAAATCATCTACTCTAATGCAACACATGAATAATGGCCACTCAGCAACATCTTTCCTTCAAAATAGGGCGAGATGTTTAGATTCATTCTTTTTTATCGAATTGCTTCCCTTTCTGTTAGTTTTAAGTAATAATAGAATGTCGTGTCATTTAGGCATTTATTGTAATATTTTTTATTTTGTTTAAAAACTTCATTCTATCGAAGTATTTAGGGTTGCACCCTTGAACCAGTTAGCAAACAGATTTGTACTAAGTTGGAGAATTTTTGATATAATAAAAGGTTCTAGATTTACTTCATATGGCTTGTTTCTTAGTGAGTTCTTTTCGTTGTGTTTCCCATTATGTATTCCTCATATAATTTATTTCTTTTATAGTCATCTGATTGAAAATTTAATTGAATCTCAGTTTCATTTTGAATCCTCTGTGAAGTTGTAATTTAATTAAGACATTAATTTACAAGACTATCCATTATTGTGAATTCCTCTTTGAACTTAAATTGCACTAGATTTCTGAAATGACTTAATTATATTTTGTCGATTAAGAAAACATAGTTTTCTTAATTTCTGCTTAAAAGGTCAAATACTTTGTTTGAATATTAAATCATTTATACTTCTTCATATTCTACTTATCCATCCCACTTAAAATCAAAATAACCATACATATTTAAAGAACAACCTTTTGTTTTCTTAAGGGTCTTTCTAAGTTTAAAGCACTTGCTTTTTTAAATAGTTCATTGGTCCTCCAAACCATTAAAATCAACAAAACATTTTATATGTTTTGGCATAGCCCATTAACCTTAGGTTATCTAAAAGGACAACAGATGACAAACAATCTCAAGAATATAAATGGATGCTAAACATTTTAGATCTGCAGCGACTCATAGAAACAAAACTTGCCAAAGTCTTGATCTATACCACAATCATAGTTAAACAATAAAAATAAACATTAATAACTCCAATCATCCAATGGAAACCAGATATACAAAGAATAGATTTTATTATAACACCTATGAAGGGAACAAATAAATGTTACCATTCCCCCTTCTATGGGATGGGTTCTTGGCTATCCTCAAGCGTCTTCATCTTTTTGATCAAGTCTCTCTCCTCTATAATGTGTAAACCCAACAAATAAAATTTTTGAGATCAATGGGAACCCAAATGGAAGAAAATCGGTGCGCGACAATGAAAATATTTAGAGTTACAACAGCGAGTGCAACAATGAAAATAATCAAAAGTGAATAATGAATGGAAAACCCTTCTACTTATAAAAAAATATTGAGTTATCCTCGAATAATGAGAAATAATAAGATATTATTAACCCCATGTTGTATTGGCTACAACCACCCTCCAAATATTTTCCTTATCTTCGTTTTGGAGCCTCAATATCAACCATCCTCAGCAGCATGTCTTGCACTGTCAAGTACACAAGCTTCAGTGGTTTTCAGCAGCATAACAACTTGCACATGATAGCATGTTGCATTCCCCTCATAGGCTGCTTCCCTGGACTTAGTCCAGCTACTAGCTAGAAAGCTCCCTCAAGAAATTGCGCAATTCTGGAGGGGAACTAGCCTTCCCTCCAGAAATTGCACAAATTTGACTGGTAACCTATTGGGCTTAGAAAATACACAACCATGCCAATCAACCTTCCCAGATAAAACTACACAATCTGACCCAAGCAAGACTACTCATCCCAGAAATTGCTCGATCTTGGGTAGCAATCAACTGCTTAGCCTAGAAATTGTGCAATCCCTCTGGGCATCTATCCGAGCTCCCTCCCAGAAATGCGCAAATTTCTTCTCCAGGAAAGTAGGTTGTTGCAAGTGCCATCGGGTTGACCGATTCCACTAGGGACTGAGAAAAATTGACTTGCATGCATGGGATGCTTTTTCCAAAAATAGAAAAAAAATCATGAAAAAAGAATTCCTATATTTTAGGGAGTTATTTTTAGCAGCTGGAGGTTAAATGCAAAGATCGTTTTAGAATATTTCCTCCAAGTGTCGCTATTTCCTAAATTTGTGGAATGCACATCATGAGCCTCAAACTTATTTATTTGACACTTCAAAGCTCACTTCTTCACATTGATCTTGGAGCTCTAACATCCCACAACACATCCAGGAGTCTTCGACTCGTCTAGCACATCTATTTTTGGGTAAGTCTGCTTAACTTGTCTTTTGCAGCATTTTTGTCACTTTTTGTGTTTTGACTTGTGTGAGTGTTGTTTGCTTGATTTTTGTGAATGCTTGTTGTCATTTTCATGTATATAAGCTTGTACTAGCACCATTTCAATTTTCATAAGCATCTCACTACTGTCACATGCATGGCATTTTTTTCATGAACAATCATCGATTCGACGACTCGCTTCACACACATGCATGTTGTTTTGTTTTTTGAATCTTGCATTCACTATTTGCATGCACAATCATTCACTCCTACTTACACTGAGTATTGCCATGCATTCACATCCACATTTTCTTTCAGTTGCCCGTTGGCAGATCTGGGCAACCTTGCCTGGACTCTGCCTCACCAAGACAACATTGCACAATCTTGAGAGGGAAGGCTCTACCTTCCCCCCCAGAAAATGCAAATTTCTATCCAGTAACTATCCTCCAATCTTGCATTGCGAAATTCTAAGGGGAAGTGACTGCTAGCCCAAAAAATTGCACTCAACCTGCAACCCTTACAAGCTAAAATTGCACATTGCGCAATCCCAACACCCAACAGGGCATTTTGGATTGATTATTACACAATTCCAGTAGCCAACCAACCTCTAGACAATCCAAAATTATTTTTGCACTGTTCCAGCAGCCAGTCTCCCAACCTCCCAGGTAAAATTGTGCAATCCTTGCTAGACAATCCCCAGGTATGTTGCATGTCATTCCTCAAGTTTGCTTTGGTTTTAGGTGACATTTTTCTTGCCATGAATGTCACCATGTCTCTAGATCTAGTAGTTGCTCGTTTACCTCTTAGCAGTTTAGGATCAATGGCATATAAGAGAGTAGGATCAAAGGACACTTGTGGAATATTAACAGGAGCAGCAGTTGAGTGAGTGTCTACAAGTTTATTGATCTATGAAGACACCAAGTTGATTGTAGATAAGGACATCAAGCTGAAATGGCAATAGGTCAATGATGCATTTGCAGGCACATTTGGGGAAGACCTCGAAGACCGCTAAGTCTATGTGAACATTCAAAAGTCTGGCTTGTACCAGATTGCATGCAGGATCCTGTGTTCCCATGCGCGAGCATGATACATTGGATCGTCTCACACACTGATCTCGAGATGATGACATTGAGTAGTGTTAATGAGATAGAGATTGCTACCTTCAGGGAACAAAATTATGAATAGATGTACCATATGTCAAAGCCAGTGAACACCATGGAGACATCATTTAGTATACCCAGTGGCAATGCCAACTCCAGGGCTATCTTGAAGAACTAGGTGAAGGAGTCGTCCAAATTCAGGATGAAACCCAACCAGATTTACAATATGAAGATACTGTGGAAGGCATATCTATACTTGGTCATATTTGCATATCACTTGTATGGCCAATAGAGCACAAAAACCTTCCCTCAGATTTGGGTGATCGCACTTGACCAATTGGCCAGTAAAGGAAAAGCATGCAACTGCTTTGTCATGTTGGACCATAGGCTGAAGGAATAGGTAACAAGAGCTCAGTAGTCGTCCAAAGTTCACCAAGAAGAAATCTACATGTTTGCATACATCTTGGATGCAATCTATGCCTATCACCAGTTCCCAGGCTTGAAGTGGGCATAGACATCGGTGGAAACCTCTGTGAATACTTATTGTAAAATGTTTTCTGAATGCAACTTTAGAGGAGTCATCACACAACCGTCAGATCATTTTGTCACCCCAGTGTACAAGATCATATTTGAATAGGATCCACCTTGCTTTTCGAGGGAAGCAATGGAGGCATTAATCGATATAATGAGTTTGTATGCCTCACCATCTGATAGCTTCATACGGATGTATAGCGTGGAGAAGCCTCTGCATGTTTTGCTGAAGTTTTCCATGGACAAGCACATCATGCAGGAAATATCATATCACATCTTAGTAGGATTGTCAGTCAGGTTGCACCAGAAGAAGAAGACACCTTGGCTTGCTCTTCCATTGTAGATCAGATTATACGAGATACAACACCTGAAGTATGCAGATGTCAAAATAGAGGAGATCAAGAAATATCCTTTCGACATCGAAGCTTCAATCCGTATGATCCACACTATATGATGAAAGATCATTGTGTGACAATACAGTTTCAGTGGATCCATGGGGCATGTTATTGGGCAGAGAAAGGTCCATGGAGACATTATTACAGATTCTTTAGGGCCAATGAACTAGTCAGAATCACTGTGGAATGGTTAATGAAGCAACATGAAGAAACATCCAAGAGAGCACCAACAACAGAAATAAACATACCAATGTGTGACAAAGGCAAGACGAAGATTGTCAACAATGTAGAGGCAGAAAAAATCTGCAAGTTCAGAGAAGACCCACTTGTGTAGAAAGAAGCTTTGGAAAAGAGAGGCGAAGAGGCAACAATGTGACAAGAGGAACACACAAATGCAGAGAGAAAAATAAAGAATGGAGGAAATAGAGAAGGAGTTGCAAGAGTTGAAGGAGCAACTCTGGAAGGAACATGCGTTGCATAGACAGGAGAAGGAAGCATAGTAGGAATTTTTACAATAGGGGGTGTAACATGTACAGATAGATGAAACTGCATTAGTACAGGTAGTTGACTAATCTGAACAGCTGGAACCAAGAAGGACAAGGTGAGCAATTGTAGGAGCATGAATTTTCTCAAGAGATTGAACAAGCACTTGAACAAATGGATACAAATATGGAGCAACAGGAGTTAGAGCAAGACATTGACCTCATGCCTTACCATGAGGAGGTTGACTTACTAGATTCACTAGATTTGAGAGCAAAGAAAGTCCCAAGCGACCAAGGAGATAGTGAGATCCTTGGAGACAATCCAAAAGGAGAGATGCACAACATCTCATTCGACGAGTTGCAACATAGAATTTTTCAATCTCATATAGTTTCTACTCCAGATAACAACACATCTCCTACGCATTTTTAGGAATGAGTGATCATGTCTGATGTGCACAAACATCCAACAATATTGGCCGATTGTACCAGATCATATGTTGAAGCCACTAGCTCAAATGTTCACTCCCTAACAACAGAGAACGAGTGAATGGATAAGGAGTTACAGACAACCAAGTAGGGAGGAGAATTGGTTACATCATCCACCTGAGCAGAGTTGAAGAAGGAAATACTGGATGAAGTATTGTCCCTTTAGTCAGTCATGCGGGCATTGTATTCCAAGTTTGGCACTATGCATAAAGTAGTTGTGCATCTCAACGGTTGGCAGCAATGATGTGCTAGGAGAGCACGTATCTTGTCAAACATGCATACTATTGTTGACTACATCCAAACATGGATAATGAGATACAAGGGAGCCCTATTACACTTTCCCAAGATGATGAAGCCCAGAGCAGTTGAGCTGAAGGCACGCATCTGGAGTGACATCCAAAACTATGAAGATCTCTCGCAGCTCATCACTAGTTTAGAGGCTTCCCATGCATGGGTATTCAGGAGTATGGATGTTGTTGTTCACGTACACATGATCCCATCTATAGGGACACTCACCAAGGCAAAGACAAAGGAAAAGGTCTGATTGGAGCTTGACTTGTACTTTGACGAGTTGATGCGCATAACCACCAGTGTAGACTTGGTGATCAGTGCAGACACCATGCATTAGTATGTTGTTGGTCTGGCCGCACTCAAGGAAATCATGTGCATGTTATCAAATGATTTGGATAGAGGAGCTTGATAAGTGTACCTGGATGCAATGGAGGCAAGAGTTTGTTTCCAGAAGGATTTCACCACAAAGTACACGGACACCATCACGGACTACCAAGCTTGGCATCTGTTTGCCATTGTCAACCACCACAAGGATGTCGAAGAGTTGGTCTTCCCACATTTTTTTGAGTCATAGTGATGTCTTGCATGGCTTTGCTCAAGACTATTTTGTCTCACATGGGTACATGTGTAGATTGTATGTAGTGTCTTGTCAAGTGGAAGTTCAAGTGTCGATAGTTGGATGTAACAGTCATGGAGTAGATGAAGAGTGATGAGGATAGGTGAACAAACACAAAGGGAAATGTCAAGAGTCACCTCGCCCTTTGCTATATATAGTCCCTCATAACTCATTGTAGAGGCTTTTGGTCAGCCAAGCTTCCAATAGGAATATCTTAGAGAAAGCTCGGAGAGTATTGTAATGAGTCTTCGCTTCTCCACTGTGTAGAGCTAGCATATCTCTTTGCAGGAGTAGGTGGCAGTGACTGTAATGTTCCGCTACCGGAACTAGTGGTTGGTCATGGTTTTATTGTATGACTGAAACTTACACTTCTTAATATAACAAAGCCAACATGTTTCATGCATATGTCATATTGTATTTCAACTATTTTGTTTACTCTAAATGATATATGTATTTGTTTTCTTATGCATGCATGTGTAGCTATTTTCTATATATGTATGTATGAATATTACTGAATTGTGTTGTTGGTTTAACCATCACTTTAGATTTCTAGCTTACTTTCCTTGCATGTTGTGATGCATCTTTGCTCGTGTGTTCCCTTCTTAACTCTGTGCTTTCACAGGTTTCCAACGGGCACACTCACCTCACCCTCCGTGTGTTAGAACCACTCATGCACCTTCCTTGACTTGATGCATATGTCACACCCTTGCTACCAAAATGGACATCTTACTTTCCTCTGTGTGAAACCACGGTCAAGGCAATATCGTACGACCCATTGTTGGGACTCCTACACCAAATGATCTAAGGTCTAGTTGGTACTCCTTACCGGAGAGGTCCCCTAACATGTTGGTGGGTCCAGCACCGTCAACACCCCATTCTTGGAATAACCACTTGTAATATTTTATTATATTTGGTTAGGAGGGAAAAAGTTTTAAACTTTTATTTATAAATAATAAATAAATAAATGATTGATTTATCATCTCAAGAAATTAGTTGAGGAATAATAAACAAATAATGATTTATTTAATGATTCCTAATGGATTTAGTCAAACTTGACAAAGAATAATAATTAATTCGTGATTAATTTATTATTCTTGGAGAAAAATAAAATAATTATTTATTTATCTGTTTATTTTTCATAACTGGGTCAAATATGACAAGGAATATTAATTAATTAATGTTTAATTAATTATTCCTAGAAGAAAATAAAATAAATAGTGATTTATTTAATTATTCTTCATGGGTTTAATTATAAATTACTTAAAAAATGTGGTTTATTAAGTAATTTCTCATAGTGGAAGCAATTTTACTATGGTAAAATTGGATATACATGTTGTACTTCAATCCATCTAGTAAATTAGGCTAGATGATCAATTTTTTGGTGATGATAGCTTAATTATATAGAAAATAATTTTGAAAATGATAGTCAAAAAATATTTTGAATCGGATCAATGAGAATTCTGATGAACATGAAGTGGAGCTTGAAGTCCTACAGATAAAGGACAGTGCAATACCAATAAGTTTGGTACCACTAGAAGAATTATTTGATTTCAATGATGTGGCTCAAAAGCCCAAAATGAAACCTGTTGGAGCCAAAGTAGAGGATTGTAACATAGGGACTAAAGGAAATCCAAAGATTGTGAAGCTTTCTAAGTCTTTACTTCCTAAACGAAAAACATAAATACATTTACTTATTGAAATAATACTTTGATGTTTTTGCATGAGGATACAATATTTCAAGACATATGATACCAGTATTATTCAACATACTATTCCTATCAAAGAGGACCAAAATCCATTCAAACAGAAGCTAAGGAGAGTGAACCATGTCCTGTTACCTTTAATTGAAAAAGAGGTAATGATGTTTTTTTATGCCAAGATTATTCTACCTTTGAGATTTTATAAATGGTTATCAAATTTAGTACCAGTAAGGAAAAACACTGGAGAAATAAGGTTATGTGTGGATTTCTGAAACCTTAATAACGTTTCTCTCAAAGATAATTACCCCTTACCATAGATGGATCATATTCTGCAGAGAGTAGTTGGTTCTAGCATAATTTCATTACTTGAAGGTTTTTCGGGTTACAACCAGATTCTAGTGCATCAAGATGATCAAGTACAAAACGACCTTCACAACACCATGGGGAACTTTCATGAATGTGAAGATTCCTTTTTGGCTTATTAATGTAGGCACAACTTTGTATATGAAAATGACATATTTATTGTGATATATCTAGATGACATCATTGTGTTTGAAATTGTCTTTGAGAAATGTAGAAAATATGGTATTTCCTTGAGTCCTAAAAAGTATTTGTTTGGTTTGGAAGAAGGTAAAATGATAGGTCATATAATTTCCAAAGAAGGTATCTAAATCGACCCAAGTAGAATTGAGGCTACCATGAAAATTGATCCCCTAAGAAACAAAAAGGAAGTACAGTATTTCATTGGTAGAATAAATTTTCAGAGGAGGTTTATCCAAAATTTAGCTGAGATCTTAAGAGCTATCACTAACATGCTAAGAAAGGGCAGTGAAATAAAATGGAGTGCAGAATAAAAAAGGTCATTCAATGAGGTAAATTCAAGCTTAACTCATGCTCATATCTTAGCCAGTCCTGATTTCACTAAGGATTTTATTATTTTTTTCTTTTGCTTTAGAACATACTATTGCAGTAGTACTAATGTAGAAAAACAAGGAGGGATATGAACATCCCATAGTCTTTTTGAGTAGAGGGTTAAGAGATGATTATTTGAATTACAATATTATGGAAAAGCAAGATTTTTCCTTGGTAAAATCTTTGAAAGATTTCAAAGTGTATATCCTGCATTCTCATATAATTATGTTTGTTCCCAATGCAATAGTAAAGGAAATCCTTACTCAAAATGATCTAGAAGGAAGTAGAGGTAAGTGGATAGCTATTATTTTAGAATATGATATTGGGATTAAGCCAACAAAGCTTACTAAGGGTCAAGGATTGGACAAATTAATGGTTGAATCAAATTTTCATGCATTGGACATCAATTTTGTTGTTGCTCTAGATGGTGAAGAGGAGTCTATCCAACATGTATTAGAGACTTTTGTTACTTCCCCTAGGTACACAAACATTGTTTACATTTTACAACATTTACAAGCTCCACCAGGCTTTACAAAGACTAAAGAAACATTTCTCAAATTATAAGCTATTAAATTTTGCATTATGGATCAAGCTTTATATTGGAAGAAAGCTGGAGGGAATTTATTGAACCGTTTGTTAGAGTACAAAGAAGATAAGATGATGGAAGAATTCCATAAAGGTGACTATGGAGGGCATATTTTCTGGAAGACTACAATGAATAAAATATGAGAATTGCTTTTTATTGGCTTGCTTTGTTTGTTGATGTGCACAAAAGGGTTTTTTCTTGTCATCAATGTTAGATTTTTTAAGGAGAATTTGTTTTTACCTCTTCCTTTGAAGCCTATTTCAGTAGAAGTACATTTGTAGTAGTGGGGTTTGGATTTTTTCAGAAGATTCATCCTAGTTATTTGGCCCAACACAAGTGGATTCTGACAGCTACAGATTACTTCACCACATGGATAGAAGCAGTTCCAACTAGGCAATTCATAGACTTAGTAATTATTCAATTCATGGAAGTTAATATTCTTTCTAGGTTTGGTTGCCCACACAAAATAATCACCGATAATGCAACTGCTTTTAAATCTAAAAAGATGGTAGATTCCTACAATAAATATCATATAGTTCTAAGAGATTCTAGAGCCTATTATCCTCAAGGAAATGGATTAGCAGAATCTTTTGACAAGAGCTTGGTCAATATAATAAAGAATTTGTTACAACAGAATAAGAAGTCTTGGCCCAAAAAGTTGATGAATGCTCTATGGGTTGATAGGGTAAGCACTATGAAATCAATTGGAATGTCCCATTTTCTAAATGGTTTATGGAATTGTTGCAATTTTCCCTACCTCCATAGGAATTACGGAGTTGAAATTATTGCAAGAATTAGAAGTTTAAACAAATAATGTTCAAATAAGAATAAATCAAATGCTACAATTGCAATAGACTAGAGAAGAAGTATGCAACATCACATAGATAATTCAGGATAAGATTAAAAGGATTCATGAAAGAAGAGTGAAAGCTGAGGATTTTGCAGCTTGAAGATCTTGTGTTAAAATGGGATGCAAGAAATGAGGAAAAATAAAAGAATGGAAAATTTGAAAGTTTGTGGAAGGGGCCTTATAAAATCGAAGCTTTTCGAGGGACTAATGCTTTTCTGTTAAAGGATCTAACCGAAGAATCACTTGTTGGAGGACTTGTCAATGGCAAGTCATTGAAACATTGTTTTACCTAAATTAAGGTAGTTTAAACCAACATCATTGTACATACCATTTTATTGTTCCAAGTACTGCAGGTTTGGGCAGTTGTCATCGAAAATTGAAACCTGTGGTGAAGGCCCTAAGTTTCAAATGAATTTCTATTGTATATAATGAGTTTTCAATTAATCAGGTCAGTTTCAGGTATTTGAAGATTGAATAAATGCCCAATGGAGAAGACTACTAGTCTACGGTGTTCTTGGCACCTCACAAGGAGGATGCCATCCCCATTGGAGTCATTATTAGGGTACTATACATATAGTGATCAAGGTATCATTGTCTAGCCATTTATCCCAATGGGATGTTGTAAAATTATTTTCATTTTAAATTGTTTAATTGTTTAAAATAAAAATAGAAAAATAAAATAGAGAAAGAAATAAAAATAAAGGGGAAAAGGAAAATATATAAATAAATAAATAAATCCCCAAAGGGAATTCTAACCAAAATTTCGCCTAAGGTCGTTTTTTTATCCATAAAGCTTCAAAAAATTATCAAAAATATGTTTTTAAATTCTAAATAAACATTGGCGGGATGTTTTTTCATTTAGTAATAAAGTTCTAATGTTTTTGAACGGCTGAGATTGTCCCCACGAAAATCAACCGAAGGGAACAATGTTCGGGCCCGCTCGACCTCTCGAAGGTTAATATGGAGGGGCGGGGGGGGGGTCCCTAAAGTGGTTTGTTGGAAACCAAATTTCACCACATGGCAATTCCACAAAAATTTTGAGGGCCTCCCCTCCCTTACCACTCACCACCCGCACCCCCCCACCCAAAAAAAAAAAAAACAACTTCTTGTTCCACTTTCTCCCACTCCTACTACATTCCTTACCACCACATCCCACGCCAATGCATCTGACACCCCACCACATTCATACATGTCACATCTTCCATGTCACCATATCCCCTTACGTCATATGACCATTGACCAAATCTCCCACCAACAGTCATGTAAGCGTTGAGTCATTAACTCCCGCCAACGTTTAAACTATTAAATGTGATGCTCCAAAAATGGTAAATTTATCGTTGATCTCCTTCCATTTTCTCTTTAAATATCCCACATCACCCAACTTTTCTCCCTTTTCCATTTCATTGTATCAGTGTAGGTTCATGCTCAGAGAGTTTCGAGTGCACCAGTTCCATCTATAATCGCCTTATTTGTTTAGTATCAATCAAGCACACATTGGGTAATTTCCTTTGGGCCTCTCTGTAATATTAAATTTCCTCACAGAAGGGAAAATAAAAAATGGTGGTTGGGAGTCTAGTCTTACCTTTTGTTCCCAATTTCAATGTGACTCCTTTAGTTGACAAACAATATATGATAATAGAAACTCTATGTGAATTTGATTTGTATGAGCTTCATAATTGGGTGAAAAAGATTATTTAGATAATAGCGATAATTTAAGTATCTGGGAATCATTTCTATCACAATTTTCCTTTCACTAGACTCATATTCTCCCAAAATTCACTACCTAGTGTCATCTGAGGTACCTCCCAAGCCAAAAAGTAGTAATTTCTCAAATCAATGAAATCCTATTCTCAATTACCCTGGAAGCTACTTTTCAAGCCATTTTGATTAATACTCAAACCCATTTACAACTAGTTTCTACTGATTCACTCATGTAGATATCCAAAAATATTACCTTCCCCCAACGAAGCCATATTTTTTTAATGTTTTTTGCCTAAAAAATATGGATTACCTAGAAAAAAATCCCCCATACTCTGCTTCTATTTTCCCTAAGATGCAAGGACAAGTCATTTCCATGGTAAATTTCGTACTAGGTTATCCCACAGACCAATGTGTAGAAGAATTAGTGTTAGGTTTCTTATCAATGTTTTCAGTTGGTCAGAAACCAACACTCATTTTCAATTATAGTCAATACTTTTCAGATACTAGTGATGAGCAATTTTTGAAATTCAAGGTTGAAGGTGCATTCAAACACCAATAAGTCTTAGTAAATTTGATATTATTCTATCAATAAAAGAGGTTCAAGTTTTAGTTACAGAAGATGGATGATAAAGGAAGGCCATTATTAGTCATTCACTGCACTTTTTTAGTCAAAAGGAATTTAGAATATTATTCATTGAGCGATTTTGTGGATCAGTTTTTACATACATCTGTGTGCCTTCTTAGCAGTGATGTTACACCAAGGATTTCATCAGAGATCAAGAAGGTTTTGCATATTACAGAAAAGGCTAAAGTTGGAGATTGGTATCTCTACCATAACTATACAGAGATTAAAATTTATGGGTGTGATCTTCCCCCCTATAGATTGCCAGTATTTGTAGCAGGAAGGAATTTTGCCTTGGAGTACATTAGACAAATGCAAAACATGGATGACCTACATTTTGTATCAAATAAAGAAAGGTACAATTTAAATTGAAGGTAAATTTTGGGCCTTATATTGTAAATACAAAAGCAGCAGCAAAGGAAGTGGATGAGATACTATAGCAAAAGAGATTTAAGCTAAGCTTCACATGGTCTTATGATCCATTAGGGATAATTTTAAGACTAACAATGGAGCATAAGACCACACCATATGCACATAAATTAGAGAAGGATAAATTAACAACTACAAGTACATCAACACAACAAGAAGTACAAAAAACAACAGAGACATCCACTGTAGATTCTATCAATATAAAATAGGGAAAATGTGAAGTTACTGGAAGCACTGAAAAAGATGGAGGAAAATAAAATTAAAGTTGATAATGCATATCTAGTAGAGGTGCAAAGAAATTTCAAGTTAACCAAGCAAATTGAGAAATATGAAAACCAATCTCTAACAACTAAAATGTTGGCAGAGGTCAAGAAAAGTATATGGCATAACATCAATGCCAATATTACATAATTATGGCCATCATTTCAAATTATTCTTTAGCAGGAGGAGCTAGTACAAAGGGTCAAAGCAACAGGTAAGAAAACAAAGCTAAGATTGAGCACAGACCAAGAGAAGCACACACAATTATTAAAATGTTAAATTCTAAGACTAGAGATGAGCTGTAAGAAGTCCATATTCAAGACAGAACATTCAGTGTTTAGGAAGTAAAGAGAGTTTTGACAAAGAAGAACCTCATGATACAACTGGAGAATAAGCGCAAAGAGTTCGAGTTACAGGTAAAAATATTTAATAGAAATTTTAATTTATTGCAAGAAAAGGGACTTCCAGCTCTGAAAGCCTCTAATGGAAAATTGATTCCATAAGAGAACTATCAAGGCTAGTTATCCAACATAGTTGTAGATGCCTCCAAATTCCCCAAGGTTAGAGGAACAATAACTAGAGAAGAAGATTTCCTAGAAGGACTACAACACGACCTCTACACTCAACATGAAGTCCACCATCTATTTCTCAATAATCCAACTTTCCAGACATACACAGAGGTAGATGAGAAATTTCAGAGCATGGAAAATTTCTCCATTCCTAGTGAAGAGTGGTGGGAAAAATTGTTGGAGCTCGTTGAATAAGGGTAAACATGAATACTACAAATTGGGGAGTAGGTGAACAAAAGAAGCAAAAAAGTAGCTATAGTGAGCAACATTTCTCCTCAAATTTTGATCAGAGCATAAAAAATAGTCCATATTTCATATTACTTCTATTTTTGAGATATCTACATTATTTCAGTAGATATTATTTTGCAATAAATTTTGATTTGAAGTCTAAATTAATTCGAGATAGAATTTATAAATATTTGTAAAAATATTTAGAAAGGGTTGGTCCATGAAAAATAGAAGATCTCTTATGTGATTGTAAGCAGTGAAATATAGTTTGAATTAATAAATTCAATAATACAAAGGAAGTCTAATTTTAGGATTCTTGTGTAAAGAAAATGATTATGTTTCCCTCTTTGTAAATCTTTTTGTATGTCAAGTTTCCACATGGATTTTCCTTCTTGATTGTTGCAAGAATATTAAGAGTTTGATTTACTTGTGGTACTCTGCTCTGGCTTGTTTAAACAATCTTAAATGTTTTCTTTTTGATATTAAGTATATAATTCATATATGTATGCCCTATATTTAATTGATCCTAATTCTAATTCATCTAATCCACACCACAAGATCTCTATGAGATCCAAGCATTTTCCTACCTCACCCTTTTTCCTCTCCTCTGTTTATTTTAAATTGATTACTTAAGATTTTAAGACTCCATGCCCAATGGAATTTTTTTTCATTTTACAACCAAAATTTTAAAAAGCCTATCTTGACCTTTCATAACTAGCCTAAGACCAAAAAAATATGATTAAAATAATATAGAGAGAGCCTTCTCTAAAGCTGGAAGGGTTAGATCCCGGATTTAAAAGTGGTTTGTGGTTAACTTTGTAGTTTGCTCTTCATACTAGGAAAACTACGTAGTGTTAACAAGGGTCATCAGGGATCATGGTTATTTTATGTTAATTCTTATATGTATACATGTATGTATGTATGTATGTCATTTTCTGACAGGGTCACCAAGGATCATTCTTGTGGACGAATGATTGTTTATGCAGGTTAATGGCATGAAGAGATTCCTAGTTTAAGAGGAATCAAGTGGCGAGAGTAGTCATGAAAAATATATGAGGTTAGTATCATGTGGATATGAATTGATATTGTATTCTTGTAGTATGCCTATGTTTATGTTATGGCAGGTAACATTGAAGGATACTTCAGCGGAATGAAAACAATGTTCTTTGCAACATGTTAGGATAAGCATGGATGACAAAGATACACTAGAAGCAAGGTTTATTGGAAGAGGTAGTATGGTTTTGGATGTGCAATGTTATTGTTGTGTATATGTTGTACATGTTGTATATTCAGTGATTATACTTATGTTTATGTGTAATGTTGTATGTGTAGTATTGTGTACATATGATGTTGTATGCCTGATGTATATATGGTGTTGTGTGTATATTACATAACCAATGTTGGGTATAAATGGTGTTATGTACATGTTGGATATGTGGTGTTGTGTACATAACATATTGTGTGCATGTTGTATATGTGGTGTTGTGTGCATGTTTTACATATGGTGTTGTGTGCATGTTGTACATATGGTGTTGTGTGCATTATTGTACATGTGGTGTTGTGCGCACGATGTGTTGTGTACATGTTGTACATGTGGCGTTGTGCTCAGGTGGTGATATCTACATGTCATGAATGTGGCACTATGTACATGTGGTATCGTGTACATGTCATGCATGTGGTGTTGTGTACATGTGGTATTGTGCCCACATTGTATAAGTGGTGTGAGTACATATGGCGTTGTGTACACGTTGTGCAAGTGGTGTCGTGTACATGTGATGTTGTGCACACATTGTGCAGGTGATGCTATGTATAGGTGGTATTGTGTACATGTTGTACATATGGTACTGGTGTACATGTGATATTGTGTGCATGTCATACAGGTTGTGTTGCAGGCATGTGGTATTATGTATGTGCATTGTGTAGGCATGGTACCATGACATGTGTATTCATTGTGTCATACTCTATGTATGTATAGGTATTGTGTTGTACATCAAGTGTAGGTGTATGTATTGTGTTGTGTTGTACAATGGGTGTAGGTGCATGTGTTGTATGTCAGGTATATGTGCATGTATTGCATGGTGTTGTATGTTGTGTGTGGTTGTATGTGTGTGATGCACACTATGTTTATGTGCACATGGTTGAGGAAAAGGCATTGGTGTTTGTTGGGTGTGACAACTGATCTAGAGTGTGTACAGAAGAAGGACAAAGGTATAAGCTAAGGATTGATTAAAGGATAAGTATCAGTTTTTATTTCAGTTTTATTATGCATGTGATTTATGATTCTTGTCTATGATGATTACATGTGATCTATGATTTTGGTTTATGATGGTTACATGTGATGGATGATTTTGATCTATGATGTTTGTGTTTTGAGATAACCTAATGTGATATGTGTATACATGATGATTTTGTCAAAGATGTTAGTTGACTTGTTGTGATAGGAAGTGAATAGAATTGCAAGTATGCCTTATTGATGAGCCACCAATGAGGTATGATTTGAAGTTATTTCAATTTAGTTTGAATCTAATGGAAATAATGTGCTTAGTACATGAAATGCTCGGTTGCTTCGTCGAAACTGATAGCAAGAATTAGCAACAACAACAAAAGGAACTAGAATAGGTAGAAGCATGTTGGTAAAGTATTTAGGAGTAGGGCCATTATGGGACGCTAGTACCCAATAGTGTCCTTTGATTTCCATGAGCATGCTATGATTGGTATGATGGTTTGAGTCAAGGATATGCCTTGTTTTCTGGACCCTCTGATGCGAGGAAACCTTGTCAAGGGATGGACTACTAGAGATCGGGGTGCCAATAGAACTTGTAAGGTGTGTGAATGCACATAAGAGGGCGATTGAATTGCCTGAGGGACTATGTAGCAGAGAAGGGAAGTGTGGGGATGGAGTTTTTTGGTTATTAGCATTACCAAATGAAATCAAATGCACATTGGGAGTGTGCCCTGCAACAATGAGCTGATAATTGTTCACCGATAGGACAAGTGGCACTGGATGGTAGCATTGGAAATTGAATGAAGATTTCACCTTGCAATGGATTCTAGATTTTTTGGGAAGGAGGTGAATCCTGGTATTATTTTGAGGGTGGAGGTGTGAACCTCTAGATTCCCTTGTTGGGGATGTAGGAATCGTATCCTTTTATTTGTTGGTCGAGGAAATGTGGATATGTGTATATTATTGTAGATATTATATCGAGCTACAATTATAAAGATCCATAGGCAGTATGATTATTTGATGGGTGAATCAAATGTGTATGTGTGTATATGTGGTTATTATTGTAAATATTGTAATGGGCTATGTTATAAAGCTCTAGTAAACAGTATGATTTTCATGTTTCAACAGTGATCATTGTAAATACTGCAATGAGCTAAGTTAAATCTCCATGGGTAGTATGTTGTGATTATACAAACCTTGTTGGTTGTGGGTGTTGTTGAACATTGAGGACGGTGTTCCGTCAAGGGGGAGGGTTTTGTAACAACCCTAGTTAAAAATCCATGTAAATATAAACATAAGACCAAGGTCATGGGACACATATTCCAAGCTGAATAGTGGGTAAAAAATACTAGTGGGTGTTCATTTTGGTTATTGTGGCTAAAGGAAATTGGCAAAGGCAATGGAAAAGGCATTCGAAAGGAAAAATGGCATTTTTGGCATTTATTTATCAAAATAATGGAAATTAGGAGAAATGGAAGGTGAAAGGTCACAAGTTGTATGTGAGGAGGAAAATGAAGGAAAATAATGGAAAATGAAGAAAATAGAGGCCTCATTAATAAAAGGGCTTATGAGGATCAGTTTGAAATCTTTTGCTCACTCTTGGTTAGTGTAAGCTTTTTTCCAGTTCAATTTTGGAGCTCTTATTATATTCTCTTCCTCTCATACTCTTGGACACTTAGAGTTTTCTTGGAGCACTCTTGGAGGGTGTGGCATACTTAGATGCTTGGAGTAAGAAGACAAAGGAAGAGCAGGAAAGTGCAAGAGGATATCAGGGTTAGTAGCTACAATGAATTTTTCTTGTAGGTACTGAGTTGCATGTATGTTTTTTTCACTAGTTTTGGAATCCATGGCATATGCATGTGGTCTATTGTTCATGATCTATCATTGGCATGGAGGATTTCCTAGATTGATAGTGGATTTGACTAGCCTTTCCATTTATGGGATAGCGAAGGTGTTGTGGGTTCATTTCTTTGTTTTTCTGGTTGGTTCTTATGCTTCCTTTAGCTTGGGTTGAGTTACTAGTTCTTGGAAGCCTTGGTTGGACAAACATTCTGGAATCCCTGTAATAACTTGGGTTGAGTTACTAGTCCTTGAATCCTTGGTTGGTCAAACGCTTTAGAGGCCCTTGGTGGGTTGTGCTACTAGTCCTGGAAGCCCTGGTTGGATAAATACATTGAAAGCCCGACGAAAGTTATGGGTTGAGTTACTAGTCTTGGAAGCCCTGGTTGGAACAAACACTCTAGAGCCCTCGAAGGCTTGGGTAGAAACCAATCTAGTGATTCTTTGTGATTTCCAATTGTGAGGTGGAATCATTGTTTGATGGGTTGAGGTGGTTTGGCTCTGGAAGCCCTAGTTCGATTTTGATGGATTATTCCATGAGATCCCACATTCATGCTTGGAATTTGGCATGGGGGTGACTATCTAAAGAGAGATTTCTCTCAACTATGTTTATGTTCGGGTGGTACATGGAAGTCCCAGAATTTGTTGCATTTTTCTTGTGAAAATAAAATCTCTTTCCTATGGTATTGATGGGTAAATATGCTTATTGTTATGTGGCTTATATGGTTGTTCTATGCTTAGCATCTCTGATGTTTATATGTTGGTTATAGATGATTTTTATGATTGTTATGATGTTTGGCTCATATCATGTTTTTACTTGTAAATGAATGAACAATGTATCAATGGCCTGATAGATGAAATTGAAAATAATGTGATAAGGAAACAATGCCTCATAGAGAATCTAAGATGAGTATGAGACCCCTATGCTTAGCTCTGCTATTAAGACTTGTAGATTTCATATTTGTGATATGTTTGACAAAATTCCTGTTATGGAGAGTATGGGTCCAGTCTGGTCCTTGTCACTATGTTTGCAAATGTATAATTGTGCTATTCTTTAAATTCATTTCTAAAGGCATCATTGAATTATGGGAAATGACCTGGGCTTTGGGCCTAAAAAAGTGGCAGAAATCCCAGAGTCGTAGGCACAACACTAGGAAAAAAATCCTCAAAAGCTCCCTTGCCATTGAAGTGGGAGCTTCTAGAGCCTCCTAGATGCACACTTGTCCATATCAAGGGAGTGTCCGAGGGTTTGATGCACTAAAACTTCAGTTGGTCTCAAGGGATGGTTACCTAAGTGGTTGGGATGGCTCGTAGGTGTTATGCTGATTCCACTTCCTTAACTGACACATAGGGAGTCAAATCATATCATAGTAACTTCTCATCACATGTTTAACCCAGTTGGTCGGTTAATTAGGTACATGTGGAAGGAGGGTGTTACAATGCATGCATGTAGATTGTATATGTGCTTGTTATGTATGCATGGTGGTGTTCATTGTTACAGTTTAGTTTTCATATATAAGTTGATGAAGTTGTTGTTGGGATGTGTTTGTTATGAATGCATGTTGGTTTTATATGAAATTCTTTTCATGTCCATGTCTATATGTTGTTGTGCATAGATTGTTATGGGCAGGATCATTGTGCATGAGGTCATGGTATGCAACTGGTATTGTCATGCATGGTAACTAGCTAATGATTGAGATGATGTCTATATATTTTTATGATTATGTGTATACATGTATTATGCTAATCCGGTTTACCTTGTAGACATGATATCCTCCCCTGAACTATATTGAGGTATGTTGGTTATGTTATATTTTGGTTTATATGAGATGATATACTTGTAGGAAGTAGAAGATAAAATATGAATAGAAAAATGGTGGATTATAGTTCACAAGATTCCCCTTATAGATCAAATGAGTATCGTCGTGAAGATTACTCCCCTCATATAGCAAACACTTTAAGAAGCTTGAAGGAAAAAATAAGGAATTGCAAGGTGGGTAATGATAGGATAATTTAGTCACAAGAGAGACTTGCTAGGGCATGGGAGAAATAAGTAAAGGTCAATGCCCTTATCCTTCATAGTTTTTTAGACTTGCAGAGATACGGGTTGCTTAAGATTAGTCATGGATAGGAGGACAGGAATAATGGAGCATATGGTAGCATATCTCATTATGGAAATATTTTGTACAGGGATCATATCATCAGGGATGGTATATTCTTGGATACACCTAATAGGAGAGGAAGTGCACATGGGAATTATTTTAGTTTTGGCTCATACACACACCATGGTCGTCATTGCCATTATCCTTACTGGAGGAGTGACAAGGGATATTTCTCAGATGAGTTTAAGAAATCAAAGCCACCTACATTTGATAGATAAATGAAGAAGTCACAGGATGCAGAATCTTGGTTTCTTGGGATGAATATGTTCTTCATATTGCAAGACTATTCCTAGAACATGAAAGTCAAGATAGTTACCTCTAGTTTTAAAGTTAAAACATATATTTGGTGGGAAGACGTGAACAATGTTATAGGAATTTAGGAATATGAGTTTACGTGGAGGGAGTTTGAAATACCTTCTATAAAGAAATATCTATTTGAGAGATACTATGATGACAGGGAAAAGGAATTATATGAGTTGAATATGGGATCTATCACCAATGAGGAGTATACTAGTATATTCTTGGATTTGTTGAAGCATGTGCCTTATATTAAAGAGGAGCAAGTGAAGATTTAAAGATTAATCAGTGGGTTGCCATTAGCGTTCCAAGATAGGATTGTGTTTGATGAGCCTAGATCATTTGAGGAAGCAATCAGAAAGTTGAAACATTGTTATGCGCAGTTAAAGCGTAAGATAGAGTCTCAACAAGGTTGGAAAGAAAAATACAAAGCTAAAGGAAAGTGACCATTGAAGTGAATAAGACCTCAGGATGCATGTGAGAAAGAGAATGTTGTTCCTTACAAGAAGTTTAATGTAATTGAGCAGGGACATGGGTCATAGCCTGGAGGGCAAAAAAAAAAAGGTGAAGGTACAGGAGAGTTTTAGTGTTGGATATATGGTAACGAGCATCTAAAGAATAATTTTCCATTGTATTAGGGTGGTATGGCTCCAATATATAGTGCACAAGAAGCACAGACAGATCGATATGTTGGAGAGAGAATTCCTTGGATCTATGTAGAATTGGATAGAAGGTAAGCGAATCACCACTCATCTATTGTCGAGATGAGAAGTAAGCTTTGTGATCAATTTATTTCTATTTTGATTAACTCTAGATCTAATTATAGTTATGTTGATCCTGATTTGGTTGATAAGTGGGGTTTGAAAAAAGAAGTTCATGCATAGTCTTGGTTAGTGAACCTAGCTATAGGTACTAAGAAAAGAGTTCATCACACGATAAGAGCTTGTGCATTTGAGTTGAAAAATATGCCTACATCAATGCATTTGAATGTTCTTTAATTGAATCATACAATATTTTTTTGGGTATGGATTGGCTATATCTTCATCAAATGAAAGTAGATTTTTATGACAAGGCTATTGAGTACATGGATGACATTGGGGAATAGAAAATCTTGCAGTGTAAGAAGATCACCAGTTAGAATGGCGACAGACATGCAGAAAAAGTGCAGTTGTAGGAAAGAATGTTTGTTATTTGTAGTACATATTTCTAGTGATAAAGGTAGCGATGTTGAGGATGTGTATGTTTCGAAGAGGTACCTTACCTTACAACAGTTTTGGGTTGTGTTCCCAACATATATTTCAGATTTTTTGCCTCACAGGGACATGGACTTTTCTATTGAGTTGTTGCTAGGGGAAGAACCAATATCGATGGCACCTTACACGATGAGTACAACAGATTTAGTAGAATCAAGTTACATTTGAAGGAAATTCTTGCAAGGGATACATTAGGTCAAGTGTATCATCGAGGGGTGCACCAGTATTGTTTTTGAAGAAGAAGGATGGTACTCTCAGGTTATGCATTCATTGAAGTAATTTGAACAAGGTAATCATCAATAATAGGTATTCATTTCCAAGGATTGATTATTTGTTTGACCAATTGAAGGGAGCAACAGTGTTCTCGAATATTGATTTGAGATCAAGTTACCATCATGTATGCATTAAAGAAGGGCATCTACAAGACTACTTTCTGCACCATGTGTGGGCATTATGAATTTGTTGTAGTTCATTTGGTTTGACTAATGCTCCAACTAATTTCATCTGCTTGATGAATAATGTGTTGTGTCCTTATCTGGATAAGTTCGCTATTGTATTCATTGATGATATATTGATATATTCTAAGAATGAGGAAGAGCATATCGAACATTTAGCAATAGTATTTAGAACACTAAGAGAGCATAAGTTGTATACCAAGTTTAGTAAATTTAGCTTCTTTCAGACATAGGTACATTACTTGGGGTATGTTGTTTCAAAGGAAGGCATAGCAGTGGATCAAGAAAAGATAAGGTCTATCATGGAATGGGAAACTCCTAGGAATGTGGATGAGGTAAGGTCATTTATGGGGTTACTAGGTTACTACAGGAGACTCATTAGGAAATTCTCATATATTGCATATCCTATCACAACATTGCAGAGAAAAGGGAAGAAATTTGAATGGACTAAGGAATGTGCAACAATTTTTGAGCAGCTAAAGTAGTTGTTTACAAATGTTCTAGTTCTCAAGATTACATATTTGGATAAAGAGTTTGTGGTTTGCACAGATGCCTGCAAGAAAGGACTTGGTGCAGTCTTGATGCAAGAGGGACAAGTAGTGTGCTATGAGTAAAGGAAACTGAATAAGCATGAGCATATCTATGTGACACATGATCTTGAGTTGGAATATCTTCTTGCTAGGAGTTTCATCTTGATGAGTGATCACAATGGATAGACATAACTATTTGACGAGGTGAATCTGAATTCCAGGCATGCTAGATGGCTGGCCATGATTAGTGAGTTTGAATCTGAGATTAGATATATTAAGGAAAAAGGAAGAAAGGGTTGCAGATGCTCTTAGCATAAGAGTGCAGTTAAATCATATAGCAACTATGAGTTCATATGGGATGAATTTACAAGATCGGATCTTATAGGAAGGATAGTAGGATGACAGGTATAGGTAGCTTAGGCACAGGTTATAACAATAGATTACAAGTGATCAAGATGTAGATTATAGTCTCATGGCGAATGGTTTGGTCAGATTTAGGGACAAGAGCTATATGTCGTACAACAATGAGCTTAAGAAGCTTATCTTGAGGGAATTACATGCTAATTCATATTCAAGTCACCTAGGATATCAGAAGACATTAACAAAAGTGAAGAAGTTCTACTAATGGATGAATCTAAAGAAACAAGGGGCAGAGTTTGTGGGTAGATGCTTAGATTTTCAACAGGTAAAAGGAAAGTGTAAGCATCGAGGTGGTTTTTAACAACCGATTATGATTCTAGAGTGGAAATTGGAGGTCATTTCTATGGATTTCATTATAGGTTCCCCGAGGAAATACAGACAACATATTCCATCATGGTTGTGGTGGACATGTTGACAAAGGTAGCACACATCATTCTGGTGAAGTCTACATATTCAGGTAGTAACGTAGCACAAGTATTCCTCAGAGATATCATGAGATTGCATGGTGTTTTGAAGAAGATTGAATCAAACATAGATGCCAAGTTCACTTCCAGGTTTTGGAAATATTCATTTTTAGGTTTGGGTACAAAGTTGGCCTTAAGAATAACTTATCATCCACAGATAGATGGATAGACAGAGAGGGTTAATACGATTTTGAAGGACGTGTTGAGAATGTATGTGATGCATCAGTAGTGAAAGTGGGAAGAGTACCTTCCACTAGTTGAGTTTGCATACAACAATGGTTATCAGGAGTCACTAAGGATGAGTCTATTTGAGGCACTCTATGGGAAGATTTGTAATAATCCTATCAACTGGAGTGAGCCAGTGAATAGGGTATTGATAGGACCATACCTGTTGGAAAATATGGAATAGGAAATGTAGGTCATCAAAAAGAATCTAAAGGCAGCATAGGATAGGAAGAAACAATTTTCAGATCTACATAGGAAATTTAAGGAGTTTTAGGTTGGGTAGCATGTGTGATTGGGTCATGTGTGAAGATAGCTCCTTGGTATTGTGGGCCTTTCGAGATCCTTGAGAGGATTTGACCATTGGCCTATAGACTTGCACTACCTCCAACAGTCAAAGTCCATGATATTTTCCATGTTTCATTGCTCAAAAAATATGTAAAGTATGTTGATCATGTTATTGATTGGCCTGTATTGTAGGTGGAACCAGAAAGAAAATTGTAGCCAAAACCTCAGTGAATTTTGCAAAGAAAGATGCTCATGCTCCAAAACCGAGCAATCGAATAGCTTAAAGTGCAATGGAAGCACTTTCGTCCCAATGAAGTTACATGGAAGATGATTGATTAGATCTGGGCTATGTATCCTTCATTGTTTTCCAGTTAAGGCAAAGAAAATTTGGTATATGCATATATCTATATCGATGTAAATATCGCAATGAGTTCTATTATAAAGCTCCAATAAGCGGTATGGTTTTCATGTTGTTATGATGGCCATGTTGTTATGTTTGTCATGTTGGTTTTATTTTTAGTAGGTAGATCATTTTAAATAGTGCATTGAGCTAAGTTATAAAGCTCCATGAGTAGTATGTTTTGGTTTTCAGTGATTTTTTTTTTTTTTGTAGGTGTAATTGAACACTGAGGATAGTGTTCCCCTAAGGGAGAGGGGTTTATTAAAACCCTGGGTTAAAAATACATGTAATAAAGTTAATAAAGGAACAATAAGACCAAAGTCATGGGACACGTATTCTGAGTTGAATGTTGGGAAAAACATCCTAGTGGGTTTTCATTTTGTTTATTATCACTAAGGGGAAGTTGGAAAAGGAAATGGAAAGGATTTGAAAAGGAAAGAGGCATTAATTGGCATTTTATTTATGAAAATAATGGAAATTAGGATAAAAGGAAGGTGAAAGGTCAATGGTTGCATGTGAGAAGGAAACTAAAGGAAAAATAATGTAAATTGAAGAAAATAGAGGCCTTATTAATAAAAAGGCTTATGAGGACTAGCTCACAACATTTTGTCAATTTTAGCTTAAAGCTCTCTCTATTATCTTTATTTTGTCACACTCTAGCAAACTTAGAGAATTCCTGGAGAACACTAGTATTGGAGAAAGGAAAGAAAAGATCAAGCAAGGAAGAATTGGATCAAGTGGCTACAGTGGGATTAATTACAAGTATAGAGTTGAATGTATGATTTCGTTACTAGTTTTGGAATGCATGTGTGTATTTGTTGGGTTGTGTTATATTCTTTCCAAGACTAGCCTACATGCGAGGGGGTTATAGGTGGCGGGGGGATAGACCCCCCTTTACATTGTGTTGGGTGCTTTTGGGGGCTATGTAAGGGCGGTAGCCTCTTGAATGGGGTTTGGGCAGCACCCCTATAAAAACAATTTGGACACTATTTTAGGTGGTGGACCTACCTATGGTTTTGTGCATGGATTTCGCACATGGTTTTGGGCGCGATGGTTTTCGGTCCATGGTATTTTGTAGATCTGGTTAAGGGAACTATGATTATGTTATAATCCAGGGTTAATGGATTGTGGTATATATATATATATATATATATATTGTAACATTGAAAGGAACATAATGAAGAATCAATTTGGCAGTCTCAGTTTTTGGATCTAGGGGAAAATTTCTGTGTATATTTGTTTTATGTGTTATTCTCTCACCATTGTTTATTTTCTATTTTTAGAATTGGTATGTAGGTAATTTATGCATGGGGTTAAAACCTACATTTGGTATCAGAGTTTTTTTGGCTTCAAGGGAATTCCTTTGTTGTTGAGGGGTCTTGCTCGGGCTTGTGACATACCCTCTTCAATGAGATATCTGGAGGATTTTTTCCTATCGTGAAAGAAGATGGTAAGCAGTGGAAAGATAGAGATTGAGAAATTTAATAGAGAGAGTTTTGAGTTGTGGAAACTCAAGATAGAGGATCTGTTGGTGGATAAAGATCAGTAGATCGTAGTAGATCTAGGTACTAAACCAATGACAATGTCCAATGAAGAATGAAAGAAGTTGGATCGGAAGGAAAAAAACACAATACCATTGTGTGTCTCAGATTCAATATTGCTGAATGTATCAGGGGAAGCTATGGTGAAGGATTTGTGGGACAAGTTAGGGACTTTGTACAAATCTAAGTCTTTGGTGAATAAATTGTTCTTGCAAAAAAAGTTGTATAACCTGAGGATGAAAGATGGAGACTCTGGCATATGAACACATTTAATATTGTGGTAAGCCAATTATCATTTGTTGATATTAAAATTTCAAATGAAGATAAGTGCATCAGTTTGTTGTGTTCTCTACCAGATTCATGGGATAGTCTGGTTGTTGTAATAGGTAGCAATGCAACTACCTTGCAGTTTGATGAAATAGTTTCATCCTTGCTGACGAAGGAGATGAGATGGAAAAATATGGAGAGCCAAAATAGTGATGCCTTTTCTGTATGAGGATGGTCCCAGAATAGAAAAAAAAAATTCTTCGAGTGGGATATTTAAATCTAGAGGGACATCTAAATCTACAGGAAAACCTGTAAAGGTGTGCTGGAAATTCGGAAAGGAAGGGCACTACAAAAGGGACTATAAATCTAAAGCTCCTAAGAAAGGAAAGGGATCTTATGATGCTCCTTCTGTAGAGGTGAAAACCACCTCAGATGGAGGTTGGTATGTGTACTTGGCTTCTTCTTAAAGTACACATGTAGATCATGAGGCATGGTTAATTGACTCAGGTGCATCCTTTCACTTAACTCCCCATAGAGAGAGGTTCTACGAGTATGAGAAATATGATGGTGGTGGTGTCTTATTAGTGGATGATAGAAAGGATATAATCATTGGTTGTGGAAAATTAAGGTTGAATTTTCAAGGTGGAAGGATTAGAACACTTATGGGTGTTCTGCATATTCCCTCATTAGCCAGAAATTTGATTTTTGTAAGCAAGTTGGATGATTCAAGTGTAAAATTAATGTTCTATTAGAGGAGCACTAGTATTGATGTGGGTGTTCGGATTGGAACTCTGTATAAGTTGCAAGGTAGCATTGTTATTGATGGGTGCAACAATTTTGTGGTTCTTGAAAGTGGAGTGGAAAATCTAGTGGTCTCTGGAGAAAAGACCATGCTATGGCATCAAAGGCATGGACATATTGGTAAAGGTATGGTATAAGGTATGTCTAATATCTCTTTAGATTTTGATTTCTGTAAAGCAGAATCGGGTGAGTTTCCCCTCTGGTGGTAAGAGGGTGAAACAAATAATAGAGCTTGTGCACAGTGATGTGTTTGGACCTGTGTCAATTCCATCACTGGGTAAGTTTGTGTATTATGTATCATTTATAAATGAATTCTCAAGGAATACATGGATATATTTCGTCAAGAAGAAATCTAAAGTCTTTGACAGGTTTAAAGAATTTAATTCTCTTGTGGAAAACTAGATAGAGAAGAAGATAAATGTGATGATGATAGATAACAGTGGAGAGTTTTTCAAGAAGGAATTTGAAGAGTTCTGTAAGAAGTGTGGTATAGCATGGAAGAAGAATATTCCATACAAACCTGAGCAAAATGGAGTTGCAGAAAGAATGAACAAGACATTGATGGAAAAGGAAAGAAGCATGTTTACTTAGGATAAGAATTCTAGGCAGAGGCAATGGAGAATGCATGTTACCTGGTCAATGGATCACCTTCATCACTGTTTGAGGATAAGATTACATAAGAGGTATGGACTATGTTATCGCCTAGATTGACTTCAGGTTGAATTAAAGCAATTCTAAGGCAACCACAAACCACGCTTAACTTGGTAGCTAGCCCTACTAGGTCGGGAGAGGGCTCTCTCCTTATGTATCTTAGTCAAATTAACTATATCAGATATGGATTTTATGCTAGGTATAGTAGCTCAGAGGATTTTGATTGAATTTGTTGTTTTTTGTGTGGATCAGATGGAGCTAGGTAGTTCGGGTCTGGGAAATTAGGTCAGGATGCAAGGTGTTCTATGGGGCAAGGTAGGTACATGCTTTGGAACTTGAAAATTTAATGAAATGAGGTATCTAAGACTAGTGAGGAGCTAAGAAGGGCTTGAGAAAGTCAATAATCCTTCCTAAATAGAGGAAAACATAGAGTACTGAATGATTTCCCAAGGTAGAGCACTGCAACACTGAATTCTACCTATCTATCTTGATATCATTCAATTTGAAACAAAAAAAATATTGATGGCATACATAACACATGTAAACAACTGATACAAAAGAAGAAACTATGCAAAAGCATCATACCATAGGTATCCCATAAAAATAGTTGCTAGTCCTTTTAATTTCCTTGCCAAACTGCTTACAATGATGTACAATGTAGCTCAGAGCATCCAAGTGAGTCCAACCTTTTCTAATGACAAAGAAAATACATAATATAGACATCAAAACTACTCATTCTAACTATCAAGGGTCGAATCCGTGAGAAGAGGGGCAGTTTCAACCATTTCCCAACTAAGAACTAGAATATAGGCAGTCAAACAACTTGCCTCTATAAGTAGGGAAACTGATTCATTAGCCTCAACCCCACCTCTAACTAATGAATGTACCCTCTATAACTATTTAACCATTGAATTTACATGCCATGTCATCAATTACATCGGTGAAATCATCCATGAGGAGAGAGAAACAAATTTACAGTCAAAACACGCGAAATTTTGATTTTCTGGCAAACTGGTCAAAATCATAGCACCACTTTCCACCTACTTTTGGAGGCCTTCCCCTTAGCAAAATTGAGCCCAAGATAGCTCATTGGAAAGGTGTTCAAGTCTAGCTTCTGGAAAAACTTGAATTTTTTAATCTAGAGGTCATTTTCCCCTTCAAAACGGAAATCTCCAAAGACTCCTTCTGTGTGTCCAAAAAGAGGCAGAGAGGTCATTTTTTGGTAGTTTTTGGACCTTTTGGTGACACAGATTTGCTCCAAAAATTCTCAAAATTTTCAGGGTGAATGTCCTCATCATCTTGAATCCAAAAATACAAACTTTTTCTCCATTTGATGCTCCAGGAAAAATTACAGCACCGGTGGTACTGCACTTCTGGGCCAGTTTTCTCTGTTGGAAATTTCAAAATTTGAAAAATGCAAAAATATTCAAAACTCACCCAAATTTGGCATGAGACACCACCATCAACTACTTTGATGGGATAGTCAGGCTTCAACCAGTATCTTCAACTTATCTTGCTCCTTTTTTCTCTCTAAGGCTTTCCTCAACCTAGCTTTCATCTTCTTCATTCTCATATTGAAAATTTCGTTCCTTGTCCTGTAGTGATAAGCCATATGCCTTATCATTTGGTTGTCCCTATTAGCCCTCTGTAGCAGCTTCTCAAAATGCAAATTGACTCTTTCAAGCCAAGTTTCCCTATCATGCTCAATCTCTTGTCCAGAAACAAGATACTGCTAGTGGGCATGCTTGCATTTCTCTCAAACAGGTGGGCTCCTCTTCATACTCAAAGTCACTGTCTCTGTCCATGTTTTCCCTAGTTTTCAAAGTGTGATAATCTAGGGTTGGTGGTATGGCAATGACTTGGGGAAATGAGTGAAAATGAAGGTGTGGGAAAAATGTATGAGGGAGAGGGTTTGGGGAATGGTAAGTGGATGAGGTTTGGGGAATGAGTGATAGGGTGTGATAGGAATAAGGAGAATGAGGGTTTAGCTTAGGAAGTGAGTGGTAGGAAAACTAGGGTTTAATATAGAAATTAGGGTTTTAATTTTTATGATGAAAAACCAAGAAAAATTTCATATGAGCACCCTAAACAACAAGAGAGATGATAGTACTTACTTGTCAAGAGGAAATTTGGTGAAATTTGGAGGTTTGGAGTGTTTTTGGGCCTTGCTAGTCAAAGCGTAGTGCCACCTATAGAAGTGCAGCGCACCCCTAAAAGCGCAGCGCCAATTCATTTTTACACTGTGAAATTTTCCTGAAACCGCAACGCCTCCCTCAAAGCTCAGTGCAACTTCAAGCCCACTTTTTGCAACCTTTCTGATGTCCAAATTGGGCATGGGATAGATCATTGGAAACATTTTCAAGTCTAATTTCCAGAACATCTTTCATTTTTCAATTTGGAGTTCATTTGCCCTATCAAAAGCTCAATCTCCCAAGAATGGTCAAAATGTGTAGAATGAGGCTGCCAAAAGGCATAGTGCTGTTGCAGTCAACTTTTGAAGGTCTTCCTCAACTCCAAATTGAGCCCATGATAGCTCATTGAAAAGATATTTGTGTCTACGTATCATTGGACTCATCAAGGAAGTAATTTGATCATCCAATATAGGAGAAAAATTTATTTAACCAAGGTCACTCCAGAGGTGCATCAACCCTCCTGAGGCAAATGAGTTTTTCGACATTTCTCCCAAACCATGAAACCTGTGTAAAAAATGAAAGAGGTTTTTCTCCTTGGATAAATGATGGAAAAAAAACTTTCTCACTTTTGTCAAATTATATTATATTTCTCAGAAACATCATTTGAATAAAACCTATCCCAATATGTGGAATAGGGGTTTTATAGAAATGAAGGGAAATGAAGGGGATAAGGGGCTTCTAAATTCTTGAGAAAATTTTGGAAAATAGGGAGGGATGTTAAGAAGTAGGGGAAAGTGGAATTTCAAATATTGAGTGAGGGGAAGGGTTCCAAAAGGGAAAAACACAAGCCTAGCCTGGAAAATTGTCAAATTGTAGCAAAATGCTAGGGTTTGTGGGAAAATGATGAATTTGAGGGATATCGGTGATGGGAAGTGCTTAAGAAGGTATATTAAGGATAAGGGAAGGTATATGAGCATCGGGATGCAAGTTTTGTTGATGATTTTACCATCCAAGAAAAATTACCTTCAAAACCCTAGGAGAGGGAAATGAGCCTTACCCAAGTAGAACTGAAGCACGAACACAGTGTAAAATGACCCATTGGAACCTGAAATGATGATGAAAACTTTTTGAATGATGGTACACTTAGCCGAATGGTGACATGGACCAACACTTGAAAAACTTTGGAAGGAGTGGAAACAAATCCTAGACCTAAAACCTAGTGACCAAATTTTACTTGAAGACTCACTGAAATGACAAAATTTGACTTTGACACCCTAAGACCACTTTGTAAGATCACGTTTGATCACTGGTGGAAGGTTTCAAAGGCTGACACTAACAGACTAGCAAGAAACCTTCTCTTTCACATCTGAGGGCATTTGGATGTGATGCATATGTAGATGTTCCAAAGGAGAAAATAACAAAGTTTGATAGTAAATCTGAAAAGTGCATCTTTATTGGGTATAAGTATGGTTTAAAAGGCTATAATATTTCGAACCCAATAACAAGGAAGTTTGTGTACAACCAAGATGTGTTGTTTAGAGAGGTGAAATATGTTATTAAACATGAAGTCCTAGCAAAGGAACCTGAGAAGATAGAGTTTGAGCTAAAGGAGGAAGAATTAGAATCTATAGCAGAAGAGGAATCAAAAGATGAAGAGCCATAAAGTCTAGTTGTGAGAAGATCAATTCAAGAAAGAAGGCAACCAAAAAGGTATAGTCCATCTGCTTTTTTTTTTTAATTTTTCTTTATCTATTACTAATGATGATCCTAGAACTGTGAAGAAAGCAATAGATTCAGAGGCTGGAAAACTTTGGAAAGAGGCCATCGTTGATGAAATGACATCTTTGCCAAAAAATGAGGCTGGGATCTGGTGGAGTTGCGAGCTAAAAGGAAACCCATCGGCAGAAAATGGGTGTTCAAGAAGAAGATGACTGAAAAAGGAAAGGTAGAGAAATACAAAGCTTTGTTAGTAACAAAAGGTCATTCCCAGGTGCCGAGAATTGAATTTGGTGAAATTTTTTCTCCTATTGCCAAGGTAGCTTCTATTAGATTGATTTTATATGTTGCTACTGCTTTTGATTTTGAGGTAGAATAGATGGATGTGAAGACAACATTTCTTCATGGGATCTGGAAGAAGAGATCTACAAAAGTACACCACCCCATTTCAAAAAAAATAAAATTCCAAAAACAAGCCGCAGAGAGAGCTGAAAACACCCTCAGAACCTTCTTTTGAAGGAGCTATGGAGCAACAAGGCTCTCCAATTTACTGTTGATTTTCCGTCATAACATATCAATTTTGTGTAGATAAGTGGACACTAGAATCTTTTACCAAAGTACACCCCCCCATTTCAGCAAAAATAAAATGCTGAAAACAAGCCCCATGAAGCAACTTGAAGGCTTTGCAGTGAAGGGTAAGAAAGAGCTGGTATGCAAGTCAAAAAAGTCTATGTGTGGGTTAAAAGAGTCACCAAGGATGTGGTATGAGAAATTTGATACATTTATATGGGGACTTGGCTTCACCAGAAGGAAAACAGATCACTATGTGTATTTTAAATTAATTTGCAACCGTATTATTTATCTATTCTTGTATGTGGATGATATGTTGCTAGTTGGAAATGACAAAGAAATTATCCAGGATTTGAAGACCATATTTTTCTCCAAATTCGACAATTAATATCTAGGTGTTTCAAACTATATTTTGGGCATGGAAATTAAATGAGATCAGGAAAAGAGGAAGCTTTGGTTAAACTAGAGGAAGTATGTCGAGATGATACTATAGACGTTTAATATGTAGAACAGTAAATCGGTGAAGGTTCCTATTCTTGTAGGTGTAAAGTTATCTGTTGAATAGTGTCCCAAGACACAAGAAGAGGAAGATGACATGTCTCATGTTCCATATGCTAGTGCCGTCAGTAGCCTAATGTATGCGATGGTTTGTAGTAGACTAGACATTGCACATGAAGTGGGAGTATTGAGTAGGTTTATGTCAAAACTAGGGAAGGAGCATTGGACAACAGTGAAGTGTGTTTTCAGGTATTTGCGCGGCACTAGTGATTATGGTCGGTGCTACCAA
Source organism: Pinus taeda (assembly GCA_000404065.3). Taxonomy (NCBI): domain Eukaryota; kingdom Viridiplantae; phylum Streptophyta; class Pinopsida; order Pinales; family Pinaceae; genus Pinus; species Pinus taeda. The sequence goes on along the minus strand of APFE030863778.1, from coordinate 3,449 downwards.
GGAAGACTAGGATTGGACAAAGTTTTGGACATCCGTGGCTTTGTTGGTGCAGATTGGGTTGGAGATTTGGATCATAGAATATCTACAAGTGGATATGTGTTTGTTGGGCATGGAATCCCCCCAAGCCATGTTTTGGGGCTCAAAGCCCAATTTTTGACCTAATATTGTTGTAAAGACTCCGCAAGTTGTGGGCATGGAGTGTGAAATGTATGATAGAGTCACAGGGTTGTCCGCCCTAGTTTTGTAATGTAATGTCGGCCTACCCATGGTCCACGAACCATGGGATTATATCAATAGAGTAAGGCTCTAAGTGTAAGAGAGGGAAGTAAAAGAGATAAAGGGAAAGAGTATGAGTGACTAAGTGTGTCTTTGGGTTGTAGAGTAGGAGAAGGCTCTGTAGCTGAGTCTGTAAAGGGCTAGTAGTTCGTAGCTAAGTGCGCAGGGAAAAGTCGAGTGTGTAACCGAGGAAGAAATTAATAAAGAGAAGTTTGATATCATTTTGTGTATTTTTTCTTGGATTAATGCATGTTTGATATAAATTGCAAATATATTATTTATTTATTGCGCGCACCCGTATGAATGATTTATGTTGCTAAGTATAACGTAAAGCACACAAGTAGGCTAAAATAATCAACTAACAGTGGAATACTAGTAAGGACTTGGGTAATAACAGCATCCGACCCCTAAGTAGGGCTACATGAAGATGGCATCTCAGGTTGTGAGGTATAGGAAAGTACGTGCATGGTCAAACCACAAAACAGTTGAACCCATCGGACATCTCCAAGGTGCAGAAACCTAGTTCTATCACCCTCCCATACTACTTCGGGTGAGACCTCAGTCCACGCTCTACGGACTGTTACCAAAAGGGCCATTAGTACTAGGATGTGTTTGGCTAAATGAACTCTGAACCTAGGTCAGGCCCCAATAAGCCAACAAATGGTTTCGTTTCCAGGACCGGGATCTGCATAAGAGATGTTTGATGTTGTGTGACTAGAATCTGACAAAGAAACAAATTGAAGAGTGATTGGACAGAAATATTCACAAGTTCATGGTGCAAGAAAATAGGAATCGACAAGTATCTAAGAAAGAGTGGTTACAGTGCTACTTATATACGAAAATCCATGAAATTTTCTTTTCATCCTTCCTATCTAAGTTGTATGAGTGGATCGCGAAGCTAGTAGATAGTTAGGGAAGGTGTAGGCTCGACAAATCTATTGTGTGGACTCCAGAGTTGGTGTGCAGACTGGAAGCATCGGAAGATAAGATCGTGCGTGCTATGGACCATTGGCTTGATCAAATTATAGGAGGGTTTATCACCGAGTTCGTGGTAGATACTTCAGTCAGCTATAGCGAGGTGGAACAACGCTTCCTCAAAGGACCATGAGGTAAGTACGTTAAATATTTGAACACTTGGATTAAAATTCTACTGTGTGAAAAGTGGGTTATGCGAATAAATTGATGTTTGCAGCTACGCGAAGTGGGAGGATCTACAAAAATGAAGGTAGCAAAGAATTAGAGACTAGTCCCTTGATTTCACCTATGTGGGAGAGTGAGGAGGAGCACACAAAAGTTTCACCAAGAAGTGTGATCAGTCTGATAAGACAGTGAATTCCGTGCATACCACCCCCACCTACACCACCATCAATTTCACCATCTTCACCCCCATCTTCGCCCACACCACTTCTGCCACCACCACAGTTTAATATGGCAAGCGCAATAAAATTTCCAATGTTCGAAGGAGTAGGGAATGAAGATCTGAACCATTTTTTGTTCGTGATAAAGGATGTATGGGAAGCACAAGGACTCACGGATGACAATATAAAGAAGGAAACACTTGCGAACATGTTGTAGGATCACGCAATGACGTGGTACATTAAGCATTCCAATGACAATCCAAACACAAGGATCATGGATATCCAAGTTGTGCTAAACAGGGAATTTAGTAGGCTAAAATCAGAGACAGAGTCAATTATTAGATTTAAGGAGATCATGATGCTTCTAGGTGAGACCCCCTGGGAGCTAGATCAGAGACTGAAGTGTATGATTCATGAAGCCAACATGACCTTGACAGATGGGCAACACCGCACATGGTTTGTAACGTCGCATCTAAGGAATGTGTTGTCACATCAGAAGCTATCCACTCAGGCCAAGGCCTTGGAGATTGCAATGGGACTGCATGAGACCTCGATACAAGTTCCTAACCTAAGAGTCCAACAAATCCATGTGCAGTTGAAAAACTTGTGTCTTTAGATGCAGAGTTTGAAAGAAGAGAGGACAACTCACCCAGAAGCGCGCAAGGAGGTATGGTGCATTAAGTGCAAAGGCCAGGGACATGACAAGGACCATTGTCTAGTCTTCGTGAACTAAGTGGCGGGAGGAGGGCCAATTCCATTGAGACCAGAGGCACACAGGACCGAGCACAATACCTACATTATGGTGCGTGATTTGTCATATAGGAGGGAAGCATGCTACATATAACCACCATCTATTACAGAAGTATATGCAGACATCCCAACAGTTTTTCTGTAATTTATGCAGATCAGTTGGCCATGATGAGTACACTGAAATTTGTCACTATGACTATCTGCAGTTAATATGGCTCCATCAATAGTCATATTATCCTCCTTGTCAAGCCTTATACCTCTGCTCTCCATGTCAAACTTCAGAAAAGAGAGAAAGTCATTAAAAATCATGTTTATCTCTGGGTACGCAGGTTCTCTCTACCTTGCCTGCGTGTACGCATCTCAAGCTCATTGTACCTGCGTACTTGTAAACTCTGTAAGCCAAGGAATGGGTGCGTACTCCTGTAAAGGTCAAAAGGCGCGAGTTTCATCTTAAAAGAGTTACTTGTGGTCAATTCTAGAGCTTTCTAGAAGAGTGTTTGACGTGTATTGAGCGCCTCCAGATGGTTCATGCATACCTATGATAGAGGAACTTATCCCATCAAGAGAGGAGCTACCCCATCCAAAAGAGGGAGTATCCCATTGATGTTGGAACTGAATAACTTCCTCTAGAACACTATAAATACAGGCATTGGGCCAAGGGAGGGGAGGTTGAAAGCTGAACATTCAAAGGGTAGATGCTGCTGGAATTAGGACTTCCATTGTAAGCTTGTGAGGAGAGATTACCATCCTTTCTTGTTTCATTTGGAAGTGGGTGAGCTTGTCAATGTAGAGGAAAACTCTTGCTGGACCCTGGGAGGAGCTTGCACAACACCAAGGCTCAGGTTGTAATGGTTCCTTTTTTGTTTCCTTAATACAATAAGTCCATTCTTCTCAATGATTTGTTGTTAATGAATTATTTCATGTACTCCTTGGTCTATGTGATGAATATGCTTTGTTTTATGATGAATATTCAGGTGTTATGTAATCGTTTGCTTTGTTAGTGTATGCAGGTCTTAAAGTGAAGGAGGAGCTCACCTGGATCAGCAAGGCTGGACTGCTACAACA